>MU623450.1:0-129136 GCA_025201765.1 Daldinia sp. FL1419
TTATTTTTTTAATTATTTTATTTATAATCTTTAAGAAAAATATTAATTTATAAATACCCAAAAAAATTTTTTCTTTTTTAAATTTTTTAGATTTTAATAATATTATTATTATAACTTTATAGAATATCTTTAAATAATATTTAAATATAAAATTTTACATTATAATTATAATAAATATTTTAAATAATTATTTTTTATACATTTTAAAAAACTTTATTAATAATAAATCCTTACTAATAATTTTCTATAATTTAATTATTTTTAAAATTATTTTTATTTCTTCCAATTTTATTCTTTTAAATATATTAAATTTATTTTTCTAAAATTTTTTTAGTTATATAACAAAATTAATAATATCCAATAAATTAATTATAAAATTTAAGAAAAATCTCTTTTCCAACATCATACTTTTCTCCTCTTTACTTATAACCCATAATTCTTCATCAAATTAACAACATAATACCAAAAGGCTTTTTTCTTTAATAGGTTGTCAGCTACACAATCTAGCCCATTTTTCTATCTTCCACAGGACTTTATAATAAATTAATTAAATTTACAAAAATAATCATTAAAATAATAATAAAAGTTATATATATTATATAATATGTTGGTATTATGGCATTATTCTTATAACTAAATATTTTAGGCATTTTTAACAATGTTATACCATAAAGGTTCATATATATGCTATATTAGAAAAGGTACCTAATATAAGTAACAAATTAAATAAATAATTTTATAGAAAAATAAAAAATATAATTAATCCTTAATAGAAAAAAAGATAAAATCCGTTCTTTTATTGCAAATATCTCACAAAATTCCTTATTATTACCTATTTTATTTATTATTTATATAATCACCCTATATAAAAAACTAAATTAGAAAAATATTTTAATTATTAGTTTTGTAAATAATATAAATATATTAATAATAAGATATTTTATGATCAAAAATTATATTAAATTAAAATAAATATATAGAATATGCTTGGATTAGGTATAAAAATATAATATAACTTTTATAATATAAAAGAATAAATTTATATATTTTATAAAAACTTATTAAATATTAACTATAAAGATCAAATTAAATGATATAATTATTAAACTTAAAGAAAATATTAGGTTTTTTAAAATATAATTAAATAAGAAATTCAAATAGAATAAACACCTAAAAACAATTAAAAAAAAAAAAAATAATATACCTTTTTTAAATTAATAATATTAATATAAGGTTATAATATAACCTAAATAAAAGAGATCTATATAAAAGTAATATAAAATATAATAATATATAAAACAATAATATAATATATTCCAAGCTAAAACTTTAAGGTAAAAAATATTATTAAAAAATTAAGTACTATTTAATTAACTTAATTAATTTATTTATAGGAAGTTAGCAACATGTATAAAACAACAGAAATATTATAATTGAAGATAGAATTAAATTACCCCCCAATATACTTCTATCTAAATATAATAATAATAACAATTAAATTCTGCATAAATAATAAAGGCTTCAACTTCAAAATTTAAAAAATAAAGTAGAAAATTCAAAAATAAGTAAAATTTCAGAAACTGAAGAAATAATAAGATCTTCCCATTATTATTCAAATACTAAACATATATATTACAAAAATTAAAATTAATTAAAACATTAAATAAAAAAAATATTAATATTCTAAAAAAATCTTTTTAAATTATTAAATAAAAAGATAAGAATAATATAAGAAAAATACCATTATATTAACAATTTAATTACTACCCTTTAATATAAAGATTAATAATTAATATTTTAATTTATAAAAATACAAAATATTAATATTATTATAAATATATATTAAGAAAATAAAATTAAAGATTTTTTTATTTAATAAAATTTTTTTTAAAATAAATATTCTTAAATATAAATATAATAAAAAAAATAATATAATATATAATTCTTAAATATTCTAAATATATTTTAATATAAACCCATTTTAAATGGAATTTAACCTTAAAATTTTTCTTAATTAATATAAATTATAAAAAAACATTATTTAACTTTAATAAAATCCCATTAATAATCTACTAATTCTTTAAATAAATTTAATTATTTATATATAAAATAATATTATAATTTATTTAATATAAATATTTTTAAAAATTTCATATTAAATAAGAAAAACCTATAATTAAATAAAAGGATATAAATAATAATATATTAATAAAATCTTTTAGGAAGATTATATTTACTTAAAATTATTCTGCACTTATTTTGAACTATATTTATCAAAATTGTTCTCTTCTATATCCACCTCTTTATCTTCCTTCTTATTTTTTTTAATTATATATATTAAAAAATCTTAAATAAAAATAAATATATTTTTAAATAGAAGGTTATATTTATTAAAATTTAAATTTAAATATATTAGGAAATTATTGAAGATTTATAATGGATTATTATTAGAAAATAATAAAATATTTAATATTAATTAAATTTCTTAAGTAAAAAATTATTATAATAATAATATATAAAAATAATATAAATTATTAAAAATAAAATAATATATATATATTTCCTTCCAAAATTAATTTTCTTATAAATTTTATATTATAATTAATAATTATTAATAAAATAGATATAAAAAGGAATTATATTACAGAATAATCATAATATTAATAATATTAATAATATTAAAATAAATAATTCTTTTGGGATTATTGGAACATATAAGAGTTATGGACCTGATAAATAAAGATCAAATATAATAAGAATAATTATTTAATATTATTAATAATTTTTTAATAAATTTTTTAAAGATCTAAAAACCTTAAAAAAGCCATAATAAAGTCTTAATAATTAATTCCCAGAATTGCATTAGAAAGGCATAACCACACTTTTTATATAATTCCCCATCTTTAGTAAATAAATTATTTTTATAATATATAATTATATTAGGATTATAATCTTAATATAATATAATATTAAAATATTATATTAAATCCAAAATATTATAATAATTTCTAATAAAAGGATTAAAATATTTAAAGAAGGTTAATAATAAAATAAAATTAGAAAAATAATAGAATATTTATAAATATGTAAGTTTTTTTTTTATTTAATCTAATATATATATAAAAGTGAAGTGGGTTTTTTAAGGCGGTATTGGATTATGAATATAATGGGTATAATAATATTATACTATAATATTATAAAATATAAAAAAAATATATAAAAGGGATTAAAATTAGCCAAGAAAGGCTACAGATTAACAATATTATTTTAAACCATTTTAAAAAATAAATAAAATATTATAATATTAAAAAAAAGATTATAAAAGTAAAAATAAATAATAGTTTTCCTAAAAATATAAAATTATTTATATATATTTATATTTTATATAAATTATATATATCTTAACCCTCCCCCAAAATAACTTCTTTATAATATAATAATATTTTTATTATTTATAAAAAAAATAATAAAGTTATTTTGGATTTTATTATTATCTTATATTTAGGTTATTATTATATTATTTTATGAAATTTAGATATTATAATATATAAAATATTTTTTTATATTAAAATTTAATTATTTTTATTAAAAAATAAATTTTAATAAAAATATAAAATAAAATTAAAATTATGGTAATATAATTTATTTAAATAGGTGGTAGGTAGATTTTCTCTAAAATACAGTTTTTATTTGGAACAAATATTAAAAGATGGACCAGATACCTGTAATATATTTTAGGTAAATTAGGGTAGTAATAAATAAATAAATAAATAATAAATAAATAATAAAAATATTATTATATTATAAATAAATTATTTTGGGAAAAAGCTAAAATATATATAATTTATATAAAATATAAATATATATAAATAATTTTATATTTCTATAAAAAGTTATTATTTATTCTTATTTTTATAATTTTCTTTTTAATATCATAATATTATATTTATTTTTTAAAATGGTTTAAAATAGTGCTACTAATTCATAACCCTTCCCAACTAATTTTAATCTTCTTTGTATGCCTTGTTTGCGTTCTGCGATATTGTAGTATAATACCACCATATTAATAATTATATATAATATATTTATATTTTAAAAATAATATTAAGGTAATTAAATAAAGAATTAATAAAAATAATTATTAATAATGGTAATTAATATTTAAGAAATAAAATAGATAATATATTTAATATTAAATAATATTATTTATAAATAAGAATTTTAAATAATAATTAAATATAAAATAATTATATTTAAAAAAAGATATTAAAATAATTAAATAGAAACATTAATAAAAATAATTATTAACAATGGTAATTAATATTTAAAATGATATATTTAATAAAAGAGAGAATTTATAAATTATTGTAAAAGTAATAAGAAAAGGTAATAATTTTGTAAAGTTTAATTTAATTAAATAAAAATTAATTTTTAAGGGTTTATATATTAAATAGAAACTTCAATAATTTTTATAGGATATGCCTTACCCTGTATTTTAATTATTTTATATTAAATTATATCTTAAAAAGGTATTAAGGTTATTGAATAAAAGGTTAATAAAGGTTATTAATAACAATAGCAATTAATATTTAAAAAATAAAATAAATAATATATTCAAAAAATAAGAAAATTATAAAGTATTGTAAGAAATTATATAAAAAATAATACTTAAAGAATTTAATTTAATTAAATAGGAATTAAATTTTAAGGATTTATATATTAAATATAAATTCTTATAATTTTTATATAACATGTTTTATATTTTAATTAATTTATAATAATTAGAAATTATATAAGAAAGAAGATATAAGGTAATTATATTCTAAGAAATATAATAAAATGATTAGGTAAAGGAATTATTATATATAATTATTTATAAATAATAACACTTTATAAGAAAAAATATTTAAAAGAAAATTAAAAAAGTATATATTATTATATAAAATCTTATAAAGAAATTGATAATATAAAATTTAAAGAACCTAAATTAATTAAATAAATAAAAAATTTTAAATTTTTATTTATATTTAAAAAATTATAGAAATTTTAATGGATTTAACTTTATAAAGGTTAATGAGATTTTTTTAAGGTAATATTTATTATATAAATATATTATATTAATTTAATATATATTATTAATATTTAAATTAATATAGTATGAGTATATAATTATAATATATAATAGGGATATATAATAGGGATATTTAGTAAGAGTATATAATAAGAGTTATTTTAACGGATTTTAATAGATCTTTATAAGAATTACATACATTCTTTTAAATATAAATAGGCCTTCAGGAGTTGTTTTCTTATTTGATTAATTTAAATCCCATATAGTTTTTTAGAAATTGTTTTTATAGAATTTTATATAAATAATATATATTTTTTGACTTATAATCTTATTATATGTGTTATTATTATTAAACAATTACTTACAATAGCTTTTCTATCTAATTATCCTATTATATTCTTTAAGATATAATTACCTTATATCTTCTAACTTATATAACCTTTGACTTGTTATGGGTTAATTGAAGTATAAGGTATATTTCACAGGAGTTATTAGAGTTTTTGTTTAATATATTATAATATTAAATTAAATTATTAAAATTATATATATATATATATATATAAATTTAACATATTTTATTTTATATATAAGAATTATATTTATTATTAAATATTAAATTAATAATTATAGAATGGGAGTGATTGGTCTTGAAAAGTTAATTGGTTGTGAAGTGACCAATTCAAAAAAACTAGTAACTAATTAATTAAAAAAGGTTGGTATGGTTGGCCAATTAGAAAAAAGTTTATATATTTGGGTAATAAAATGTAAATAATTTATAAAAATTTTAAAACTTAAGTTTTTTAAAAATTAAAAAATATTTTAATATATTAAAGAAGGTAAAGAAAATTAATAAAATAAAAAAATTAAGTATATAATATTATTTAAGAATTAAAAATTATAAGGTTAATTTAAAGGGTTAATATGTTAAGTAAAATATTTTTTATTATTATTTATATATTTTTATTATAATAAAAAACCTTAAGAAAACTTAAGGCATATTTTAATATAATTTGCTATATATTAACAGTATACTTTTACCTTAGATTAGGAAACAGTTTTTCGTGGAAATGCTATACCAGGGGTCTAATTGGCTAAAAAGTGCAGTGGCGCAAAAATACAAAACCGTCCTCCTAGTCTAAGCCCCACTGAAATAACACTAGACCCCTATACCATTCCCGACCGACCTATACTACATATTACATAGTAATCCCCTATTCACTTACTGGCCTTGCAGTCTTATTTGGGTTTTGTCGATATATATCCTAGAAGTGGCATCATCGGTGCCAAGCCGGTTGGTTGACGAGTTTAGGAAGGTGGCCACTGTTATTGCTAATAATTGTAACTCTATTGCATTGTTTTACCCTACCAACATTCTCAAATATACCTAAATGTACCTGTTATCAGAATAGTATATATCCTATATTCCTTTCTTCCTTACTTGCATCCGCTTCCTTCCACCTTCTAGCATATAGACGAGATGAAGCTCCTTACTACTGTCTGGTTTGTTAGTATTTTCAAATCCGTTATTCTGGCTAGCCTGGCAAACGGTCTCAGTTTTGAAGGCTTTAAAGTTTATAGGATAGATATTAAGGATGACTTCATTCGCCTGGAATCATCTCTAGATAAATTATCTGTCATTGAACTTCACCGTAATCATCGCCGTGACGGGGTGTTGACTATTGATATCGCTGTTCCACCAGAACATGTTGCTGCCTTTGATGCGCTCGACTTCAATACTACGACCTTAAGCCGAAACCTAGGAGGGGATATTGAGGCTGAAGGTCCTTCAGGTGGTTATCCGAGTACGTGTTCGTGATCATGTTTCATTTATTACGTCCCTGCCAACTGTTTGTTAAGCACTCGACGACGATGGTGTCCCAGACTTATCTTGGTTCGATTCATATCACGCCTATGATGACCACATACGATACTGGGCCGACCTTCAGTCCTCGTTTGCAGATAATTCGGAGCTCATTCAAGTTGGATCTTCCTTCGAGGGGAGACTAATCCAGGGGATCCATCTGGTATGTGATATCGAACTCCCCTTTTCTAACCCCTTATGAAGCTAATAATGTTGACTCTTGGGCATATAGTGGGGTAGTGATGGCAAGGATTCGAAGCCCGCAGTATTCTTTAATGGAAACGTCCATGCTCGTGAATGGATTACTTCAGTCGTGAGTTTTTCTGTTCGTTGGTCTAGATATATTCACCTACTAATTTCAAATCATTCCAGGTGGTTGAGTACCTCCTATACCAGATCATTACAGGATACAAAAACGATACGGCAATACAAGCGGTCCTTGATAGCTATGATTTCTACGTGCTACCAGTTGTAAACCCCGACGGTAAGTCGTTGACCCCCCTACACCATCCTGGGAAATTTGATATGATGTTCAACTTATCCCACTAGGATTTGTATATTCTCAAACAACAAACCGGCTCTGGCGGAAGAACCGACAGACGCGAGATAATACAACTGCAGTCGGCACCGATATTAACCGAAACTGGTCTGTTGGGTTCGGGGGCGAGGGTTCCTCGAATAACCCAAGCTCTGAAACGTTCAGCGGTTACCAGCCTGGTGACGCACCGGAAACTGCCGCATTGATGGATTTTGCTCAGGCTCTAGCTTCTGACAAGGGCATCAAGTTGTACATCGATTGGCATAGCTACGCACAAGTGATCTTACTCTCGTATGGTTATACTTGTGATAGTTTCCCTAAGAATATTGACCATCAGATAAGCCTGGCGGGTGAAACTGCTGCCAGGATTGCACAACCGTGTATGTTTACATCTTCGAGATTTCTTGTGGGCTACAAGACTACTAACATCTTGAACTCAGATAATACGACCTTTGACTACGGCCCTGGTTGTCTAGTTCTATATCAGTCGAGTGGAAATGGTCGAGATTATATGACGGATGCGGCGGGGGCTGAATTTGGCTGGGGAATCGAGCTTAGATCGACCTCCTACGGTTTCGTGCTTCCTGCTGACCAGATCCTCCCTATCAGCGTGGAGATTTGGGAAGGTATGAAATATCTGTGGGCGAATATGTAACATTTACACCCACAGGATGTATGTAGACCATAGTAGGTAAATGCATCAACTAATCAAGATCGGAAGGATGGAATACCTAAGATAACTCCATCACAGGGAAAAGGGGATCAACTAGAATCTGGGCTTAACGGGATCCGACTCAATCCCCGAGCTTCGGCCTCTGGTGAAGTTTGCGTTATAATTATTTGCTCAAGGGTCGCTAATATCATAGGATTGTCAATATGGAAGTGGTAAGGAGGTATACGAGGTACTGTATATGGACATATGGTTCTACGAACGTTAGCTCTACTTTTTTATGACCTCTCCTTGACCTCTCCTGGACCTCTCCTTGGCGATGGAAAACTGGTATGATTAAAGTTACTAAATTATACTGCACTCAAGATACTTCTAGATACATCTCGAAACTATCTACCAGAAGTTTACGTCTTAAACGCGCAGTCTTTAGTATTTGTACCTACCAGAGCTCGCACGCAATGCCTCGGTGTTTGCCGTGACTTTTATACCAGGTGTGGGTGTGTGCTTCCTCGAACGTATGCGATATTCAGCATCATTCACCGCGAGAACCAGTGGGTTGTTTTCATATCCTCTAAGCCCTTCTAGAGATCTGCCTTCTTTCCTTATTTCCTCCAGGGAGAATGGTTGGGGTTTGTCGTGCCGGCCGTACCCACCAGACATGGTATGTGCCATCGCTCCGAGTACAGTCCAGCTTAGACGTTCCCTACGTGTTTTTAAACGATCCCTAGTAAGACTCTGTGCTAGTGCAGCCAACTCTCGCATTTCGCTAAGTTCGCGATCTACCTTGCATACTTGGCCTAGTACGCCTTGACGGGGATTTCCATCCGGCAAAATGGCATCGAGATAGTCGTCTAAAGTATAGTGGCAGCGGCGCGGTAGTAAGTAGGATTTTTCTGGAATTGGCGTAGCGGTATGGATGGTGTATAAACTACCTACGAAGCGGCCTTCCAGCCTCTGGCGGACTCCAAGGAGTACCCCTATTTGTGCGAATGGGTCGTCTATGAACGCAAAGTGCGTGACTAAGGGGTAGAGGGAGCCTGTATCATCCTGGCCGTGTTGATTTGTGACATGTCCAAGAGGTAAAGTCATCTCTATTGAGGCTGCACCGAAGGTGAATACCTGAAGCTTGCTTAGGAGATTTCCAGGTGGGAAGTCGGCACATAGGCGAGCAAGCATCCATGAGACGTCCAAAGTGCCCGTGTTATGAGCAATGATACGAACACCTATGGTGTCCGGCTTTAAAAGACTTTTCCGAACGGAATTATAAAGATCTGTAGATCTTACCGTAGGGACATGGAGGCTTCGCTGGAGGAAGATAAGCATGGCATCAAACGGGAAGCCAAGCTTGTAGGCCATGAAGACGTGCATATCTTGGCCAAATATACTCGTTAGTCTGGGCGCGAGCTCCCGGCGCATATGTTCCTCGTGCGAATAACCACACACGACAAACCAATCGAAGCGTTGTTCGTTTCTTGGAAAATCATCTCGAGCTCTCTTCGAGATGAACCTCGAAGGCTGAAGGCCACCATTTATGTAACGGATTACAATCCAGATGGAAGCAGCTTGTAAGGCTAAACAAGGCAAAAGGACTAATCCTGGAATTACTAGCCACAATATAAAGATAGAAAGTAACAACTGCAACTCGAGAACTGATAGCAGCAAATAAAAGAAGGACCCTCGCAGCTCAGCCCAGCTCATATCCGGCCACTGATTGATAATCGACGCCCCGACTGCGGAAATGACACGCGGGATAGCAGCAGCAACATATGGAAGGTCTGTTTTGAGCAGCGATAAGAAAGTTTGCTGGTGACTTAAAGGCGTCGTCCCCAGAGCACTGTCCTTGAGGGCTAAGGTGAGGCTTAAGGACATGTTTTCTGCGTGAGTGCGCTGCAGTAGATCCTGCTTGGGGTTGGGGACGCGACACGAGGAAACTCGAGAGGTATCCATTGGCCCATATCACTTATATCGCATATCATTCGGCGACGTTTTCAACTCCCAAGGCTTAGAACCGACAGTGTTAGATGAGGGGAGAAAAAAAGAAACCATGGCGGGTGTTTTTCTTTGTTGGAATCCATCGGCAATCCAGACAAGGACCAAGGATACATTCCAGTCAAACACGCGTTTACGCAAATACTTTTGCCATCTTGACAAAACTAAAAGTCTAGTTACTAGCTATATATAGGTACAGGGCAACACATGCCGGGTTATGGTTCTCCTCAGAGTCCCAATAACCGACTAATACAGCATGCGGTGTGTATTGTATGCTAGGCGTTTGCAAATATATATATATAGAATATAAAAAAGTTCTTTAGGTAAGACTTACTCGGTAAAGCGATTTCTCAGATAGTATCTAAGGATTTCAACATTTATAAGGCCACGCGAATAAACATGCGATAAAGTAACGTGGCCAGACATAAAGCCGAAATTCTAGACGCGGCCGGGTGAGGCAAAGAACTTATCGGTCTTGTGTTGTTTCTGGGCGGCCACGAATCTAAGATTTCCATGCAACCTAAGTGAACCTAGAAGACGGAAATAGAAAAAGAAAATAAAAAAAATAAAAATAAAAAATAAAAAATAGAAAAAAAGATTATCAGGCGGTTTACTTTTGAGGAAGAGACAGGAATCTAAGTTATGTCAATCTACAAAACATGTAGGCGGAGGTGTGTTCCGCTTCCTTCCAACGGGCCTTGTTTCACCTGGGACAGCCGGCCGTGTCTCCGAGCTACATGTTATAGATGTATAGACGTGCCTGTAGACATTCGTGGATATTCGTAGATATTCGTAGATGTTGGTGGAAGTACGGATAACGTCGGGGGCTGTGGATATTTTGCCATTCTGACAGCTTCTGGAACCGTGGTAGCGGAAGAAGAGAAGGGGTTCCTTAAATTGATTTGTTCTACTTCAGGACCTATAGAGTCGTTTGCGGAGAGTCTTAGGTATGCTTGGAGATGCTTGGCGTGCGTATTGATTTAGCCTCTCGGTTGAAGTGACAAGAAATGATTCTAACCTTAGAACCTTGTAAGATAGAAGTGACGGATTCTTTCTGAGCTTCTGAATTATTATAGATCATTATAGGAAATTTAGCGGTAGATCATGCTACCCTGCAGCGAGTTAGCGAACCCATTGGGTCGACCGTAAGCTAAAATTAGTATTACAGCATCCACTTAATATTGAAGGTACTACTTTAGTAGTAGGTACTGGTCTCTTTTCTTAACCATCCAACCCTGAGATACCCGGGGTCCGGAACGATAAAAGTACGTATAGCTACCCGGTACGGGCTAGAATCCTTGGGTATCATTCACTTATATAAAAACTTCCAAATGTGGCGTGAGACGTGCTGTGATTCTCTTGATCAGATCGTGATACCATCGTACCCTTTACTTCATACCTCCTACCTTGACGTCGACATACAGACCCGAGGAAGGATGGTTCGGATTGTGGTACTTACCCCTACCTAATAAATAGGATGTACATGTATGTACACATGCCGTAGATCTTACATAGGTAAGATGTGATTGCTTACTTGCCGGAATACATATGTGTACGGTATACATACCTACATAGTATGTCTATCTAAACTCATGTACCTACACATATACTTGCGCACTTACAGTATAGGTATTTACAAACGTAAATCGACACATAATATAATTCACTTTTTCCATTTGGCTTGGCCTTTCCATCTCTCTTCTCCCTATGTCCTTATTTATTCTTCCATACTTGGTACCGCGTGACTGAAGGAAAAAAAAAAAAAAAAAAAAAAAAAAAAAGGAAAAAGGAAAAGAGAAAAGAAAAAGCATAAATTCACCCGATTCCTCTTCTCAAATCTTCATATATAATACACCTTCAATCACCACCAAAACAAGAACATACGGTTCCACCTCTACCATACACAATCGCTCTCTGGACCTATAACCCCATTACCTTCGCAATCCCTCTTGATATTACCAACTTCGCCAAACTAAAGTCACAATGAAGTGGCCCGTTAACCTTCTTCCACTTGGCCTTCTCGCTACCTTCACCTCTGCCGCTCCGCTTGTGGAGCGACAACTCGACCTCTATGAACTTCAGATTTCTTGGTAATTCAACCCCCCCTTTGATACTAAGATATCTCTTGTACTCGTAGCTAACGATACCGATAGCCCAGCTAACAAGAACATCGATGGTCGCTTCCTTGCGCTAAACAACAACACTCTAGGAGTCTTTGACGGGGATGACATCTCCCCTGTCAAAGTTTACGCCGTAGAGAGCGAGAAGGAAGGCTGCAATGAGCTACACACATACCCCGTGGGTATTGTCGACCATTCTATCGGACTTATGGGTCCCCCCGACCTGTTGACTCTCGTCGACATGATGAACCCTCACACCGTCAAGCCTGGCGAAGGAAACATTGCGCAGTGGGACACATTCCAGCTTGCAGACGGCAAGCTTACCAACAATGCCGAGGGTCAATGGCTCGCGTTCCCCAACGGCCATAATGTCTGGAAGGTCAAATGGACTGATGGTGAGCAAATAAACATAATCTTAGGACTTGACCGATTAGGATGCTAATTGGAGTAGGCTCGGCTGTTATCACCACCGACTTCATGATTGTTGATGTTCTACTCAAGAGCGCCGGCGAGGGTCGCTATAACGGGAATTGATTCGATGGTACTTATTATTCCGGGTTGGGACCTGGGAGAGAAGGAAAAAAAAAAGGGAATAATATCTTCGTGTGCATGAATAAGCCGTAGAGCATACGAGGCTTCGCGACTGGACTCTCCCGGCGTTATATGGCCTGATAGTCTTAGTTATAGGGGGGAATAAAAGTCCTACGTTGCTTTTAATCGTGTTACTTTCCTAATGATTGGCCACCCCGCTTGCTGCGTGGATGCTTCTATTATGTTTGATATGCTCCCGTCGAAATGAACCTTGAAGCGAAGTTTGAGGCTCCTGCGAAATGCAAGGCCCTTTCGAGCAGATACTTTTCGTCTTGAAGGATTACGTATTAAAAATAGGCAGTAGAATAATAAATAATTAACTCGAGTACTGACGTAGTCTAAGGTACCTATTAGTTAACTAATCATACTGCCAAGATAAGAACGTATCGAAAAATGGTAGTTACCTAGTTAGGGCTGAACTATTTTCCTCTTTCAATTCGCAGGTTCGGACTTGATCTCCACTTTCTGCAACCCCTGAAATTCAACGCTTGGGCTTGGGACCTTGCATCCAGTCAGCCAAGTCAGCCAAGTCAGCCAAGTCAGCCAGTAGCTGCGCCTCCCCTGTATCCCCTGAGCCTCAACTATGTAGGAAATTAATAGATTTATCATCGCCAACGTTGTTCGACAAACATCAAGTTCAACACTTATCGTATCTCATTTATCTCTAAAAGCGGGTTGAGCTTTAAGTTCCCACAGGTTCGGTCGGATCGAGCTCCGTTTATGCCTTTAATCTCGAATCTCGACGTAGCTACTACCCTCAACACTACCTAAAGCTGATACTAATGGCTCGTAAAGGTAGCGCCAAGGTTAGGACTGGCTGTTTAACATGCAAGTATGTCGACCTCCATCACCATCACGATATGCTACCTGAGAAAATATCGAATGAAAAGGGTCGCCGAGAAGCTAACGATAAAAGGATACGCAAAGTAAAATGTGACGAAGGAAAACCGCATTGCCGGCGCTGTTTGTCAACGGGCCGCAGGTGTGACGGGTATGTGCAGACCGCAGCATCCTCAGATCTCACATGGCACCGTCCGCGGCATTTGTTCCCGGGAATTGACGATGTAAATGAGAAACGAGCATGTATGTAGCGTGGAATATTCTTTGCCCCGTTATTGGTTTGTATGATCGAGAGCTGGATCTCTCTATTCGAGCTAGCTGGGGTGTTTTGCTAGTCCAGATCTTGCTTAACTTCTATGATTATCTTACGGATATCTTACCAATATCTTACAGGAGTAGCCGCTAACATTTATGTAAAGTACAGTTCTTCTGCCAAGCTGCCGGGCCCTCCCTCTCAGGGCCTATGGACCCTTATTTCTGGACTCATCTAGTATTACAATTCAGCCATTTCGAACCAGCGGTTAGACATTCCGTAGTAGCTATCAGTTCGCTCTACGAGCATATACAGACTCGCCCAAAGAAGTCCGCCCATCAGCTGGTTGACAATAAATTTGCATTAAGCCACTACAACTCGGCTATCAAGGAGTTAAAGTCTATGAACAACGAACCCTTGGTGCTGCTAGTCTGCATCCTGTTTATATGCATCGAGTTTTTACAAGATAACCAAGGAGCAGCAATACAACATTGCAAACACGGCGTCCATATCCTGAAGAAGGCCGAAGTGGCCTTTCCTTGGACGAAGGAATATCTCTCCCCAATCTTCCGTCGATTAACCCTCTTCCCTTTCTTCTTCGCCCTGGATTGCGCGAGCTTTCCTAGACTTATCAATCTGGAAGATCAAGTCCCATATTCTTTTTGTTCGTTCGAAGAAGCACAGAACTTCCTCGATGGCATCCTGCTTAGAACTATCAGTCTCGTTCGACAAGGGGATTCTTATCGACTCGGGGAACTACGCCACTGTCCCGTGGACCCAGAACTCTTAGCAGATCAGGACAATATCCGGGCCTTGCTATCCGATTGGAACAAACGTTTCCTGGATTTGCGGAGCCGATCGCTGGTACCTGCAAAACAAGAATTGCTCTGTATCATCATTCTACGGTATGAAGTTGCTCGAATATGGGTGGAGACATCCTTTGACGACGACGAGACGGCGTATGATGAGTACATGGGTAGATTCCACTCGATGGTCTCTATGGCGGTCAAATTACATTATTCCAGGGCACTTATAGCAGACAACTTGCGGAGTACAAGAAAGTTTATATTTGAAATGGGGTTCGTACCACTGCTCTACTACATTGTAATGAAATGCAGATGTCTAGACACTAGGATCGAAGCCCTCTCCTTAATGAAAAAACTGGGAGTTGCGAAGGAGAATCTTTGGGAGGTATCTACAATGCATGCTGTCGGCCGTCGCATCGTCGAGATTGAACACGCCGTTTTACTGGATGATAATGAAAAACTTCTCACGACTCCAGTTTGGCCAGGTTTACCACCGGATGAGATGAGGGTACGAGATTCTACCACAAGGCCTGCGCCTAGCATACAGATCGACACACAGGACCACGAAGTCCGAGGGAGAATGGCTGGCTTCTTTAGGAGGACGGTTAATGGTGATATATATCTTCAAACGGATTTTGTTGCCGAAACGGCGTGATACTTGGGTTTAATAGAGGCGCACATGAGATCACGATCAAGTTAGGATTATGATATACACTTGGAATAGGGTTACCTAGAGTGGCTTATCTTGTTGGTTTTTTTCGGTTTTTGAAAAAATAAAAGAAAAAAGAGAGAGTTCATAGTCGATAATTTAACTGCATATGTCCTTGTGAGATATTCGAATGTAACTTCAAGTGCCAAACTTAGAACTAAAGACCGGCGGCGGAGGTTGTGAATCCCTATCTTGTTAAGGCGGAGTTGCGCTTTACTACGTAACGGAACACTTCCGCAACGTTGATTGGCCAGTTCGGACTATGTAGCAACTTAGAACTCAGCCATAGATCCTTGCTAAGAGATTCGATGCTAATGCTACATGATAGGTAGCTGATACGGGGATACATGCATCTGGTTTGATAGACATATAAGACTTAAGAGGAAGTCATCGCTTATAGGAAGGTGATTGGACCTCAACAGATGGGTGACGTAGGAGATCGCTAACAAGATGGTATAGAGATTCTGCTGGGTGATTGTCATGGGGAGCACTTGGGAAACGATGGCGTATATATTTCGTACCATTAGCACCCGCTACCAGCAAAGTTCTGGTATACATCTTGTTTTTCAGACGTTCATTTTGCTCTCACCCCTATATATGTGCTTCATAAATCATCCCCTAAGGGACCGATTCTCAGACTTGACGATAGGGGTGAACGCATTCGATTATATGGTTCTCGGCCGAATGATATACTATTTCCTACCTTCGAGGCAGATTTTCCGCACACCGGCGCAAGCCATAGCTGCAGGCTTTGTCACATTCGGTAAGCCCTTTTTCTTCTCGCGTCCCGTTTCTCACATAGTTCGCCTTTGTTATTTTTTAAACAAGTCTTTTTGCTAATGAAGAGGCGGTGCCAGACTTTGTTGCATTCGTGATTCAACTTGTAGGTGGTTCGATGGCGGGTCCGACCGCACCGCCAGACGAACGATTGGAGGCTATTCACATTTATATGAGCGGCATTGGCCTGCAGCAGTTCTTCATAGTTCTCTTCGTGGTGTTTGCAGTTGGATTCCAGTTGGATTCCAGTTGGAAATGCGTAACGCGAATACATCCAAAGAGACGGCAACCAAAGATTCGAATTGGCGCCCGCTACTGATCACCCTGTATGCCACGTTGACTTGTATCACAGTGAGTATTTGGAATGTGTTTTACCTGACATTGCCGCTGATGAGCCTCGGAAGATCCGTATCATATTCAGACTCGTCGAGTTTTCGTCCGGGTCGACCGGCGTATCGAATCCCCTTTTAACAAACGAACCTTACTTTTACGTACTTGAGGCCACTCCTATGATGCTGGCTATACTGGGATTTAACATGATCCACCCAGGGAAAGTTCTTGTGGGACCCGATTCTGAGATGCCTGGTTTCTTTGCGACTTGCGTGGGCCTGTTTAGGAGGAGAAGGGAGAAAAGGCGATTCGGAAAGCTTGAGGGATCGGACGATGAGGAGATGGTAAATTTGCAGCCTTGATAGGGGCGATTAAGCCCCGTTTGGGACAACGTATTAGGACTATGGTAGGGTTGTGTTGATGGGTTAGCCTATGATAGATATTGGCGTTTGGAGGATTCCGGTGATATGCAACGCCCTTATAAATATGGCCAAGGGCTACCCCGAAAAATGCAACTCCTTTGGGATCATCTGATGAGATGGTGCTGTCCGATTCGTGGAGTAGTCTTGTCGGAGAACCCCAACTACCTGCAACTTAGAGTCTTAGACATGCATACGGACCATTGAGGATCGAGTACACAAGTAATAATTCTCCTTATTCCGCCGATGATCAAGTTATATGTCGCGTTGGGGTACTTCAACCGACCCCCTCGTTGTATTTTCCGTTTAATATTCTGTCTGCTTTATCTTGATCTGGAATATACCTAACTGCCGTATACCAGAATATTCAAGCGATCAAGCACCTGTAGAAACCTCGTTTCATATACGCACAAAATGACATCCTCGTTGTCTCAGCTTTCCCCCGATCTTCCGAGTACTACCACGTACCTGACTGGTCACAATGACGAGGGAAAGGCAATTATACAGTCGGCACGACCGGCATCGTGGAAGGCATTTGAAGGCGGTGTCAGTACGTATTTAGTTGCCTTGATGATATATGTTCAAACTCCAAACTTGCAAATGGGGACGGTGTTGAGTCCTTAGCTAAGCTTCTCATATGCCACATATACTAATCCGTGTCATTGTAGTGGGATTTAACCAGATTTATACCAACAAATTTCTGCCCGACTTGAACGGGGAGGCTGATATAAAATTCCACGACGAGATTATCGCCGGCGGGAATCTTGGGTTAGCTACTAAAGGCGGGATTGTCTGCCGCATGGTTGATTTTGGGCCCGAGTATGAGTGCATGATGCACAGAACCAAGTCTCTAGACTTTGGTATAGTGATTGAAGGGGAGTTGGAGCTGAAACTGGATGACGGTAGTATCACGTATATGAAGCGTGGTGATATAGCAGTTCAGCGAGCGACAATGCACTCTTGGCGCAACCCGAGTCCTACCAACTGGGCTCGTATGGTATTTGTACTCCAGGATACGCAGCCGTTGTTTATCGGTGGCCAGAAGTTTGGAGAGGACTACGGTAGAGGTACTCAGGGTCTTCCACCCAGTGGCAACGACGAGGATTAAATTGAACGCAGCTTTATATTTATCGGAATATTTATCGGAAGGGAATGAATGAGGCGAGATAGCAAACACGCTTTGATGGTGAATACAATGTGAATATGAACTTTGTGGTTGGAGTATGAGAAATCAAGCTATAAAGTGAGTGCCCGAACTCTGTGAGGCCATGGGGTGGCCTCTTGTGTGAAATGTGAAAGGCATTT
This sequence comes from Daldinia sp. FL1419, assembly GCA_025201765.1. Taxonomy (NCBI): domain Eukaryota; kingdom Fungi; phylum Ascomycota; class Sordariomycetes; order Xylariales; family Hypoxylaceae; genus Daldinia; species Daldinia sp. FL1419. The sequence goes on from MU623450.1 coordinate 18,280, forward strand.
AATAAAGCGAACTACTTAAAAGAGCAACTTCAATGATTGAATTTCTACCACTTAGGTATATACATGCGTGTACAGGTATCTAGTGGAATTGGTCGATCAAATCATATGTCCATTAGTAGGGGAGATTCTGACGACGGAACGGCCAAACGTTTCACTTTTTATTATTAAAAACTTTTTTTTTTATCCTTCTAACCTAGTTGCTAGGTACCCCGCCATACCTATGTAGTCGTATGGTTGTATCCATTAGAGAAGTTAGCACATACCACTAGGCCTACCCACATAGTACAAAAATGTATCTTGGTATAAAGGTACTTGGGCTACATGTAAGTATTGATTACTTACAATGTAGGTACTGCAAGGTTGGGGAAGCTACAGGCACCTTTACAAAGGACCAATCCAAAGCCAAGATTCTTATCCGTCAGTCGATTTTAATGCGAACCTCAAAAATTTATCAGCGACCTACGATAATCACGATAAATATTAACGACGAGAAGATATACTCCCAATTCCTCTTGACGGACGCTATAGTATTATCGAACGGCCGTAATTCCCACCAAGGTAATATTCAATAAAGATAAACATACAATATATCCGCACGCAAAATCAAAATCAAATCAAAATCCAAAAATCCAAAAATCCAAAAATCCAAAAAATCATGGCAATAGACTATAGCCCGCGAAGCGTCGCCGACGCTACGCGATTTACCTCTAATACCCCCCATGCGAATGCGAAAGCTCCATCCCGAACTACGCCTTCGTCTAGCACTTCTCCCCCCGCCTCCGCTACCTCGTCTTCGCAGACAGCTCAGAGACGTATGCCGCCGCCAGGTATGCCAAGACCGTCGGTACCGGAGACCATGGAAGAGCGTGTACGTCGGTTACGCGCTGCGCATCTGGCGGCGAGGAGGCATGAATCCTCGCGGTTTGATCGGGTTGTCGACGTATCCAGGAGATACTTTGATGCTGCTCACAAGTTTACCGTCTTGGGTTTGATCGGATTCAGTGGTATGCTTCTCCATTTCTCCCTTCCAATACCCGCCCTTTTGTATGATCAATGTATAAGATAATTATGTTATACCCTCCGAGTTTTATACCTTTTCTCCTTTTCTTGTTCTTTTCTTTTATTTCTAATTAGTGTATCTCTTAATAGGTCTCGCACTCTTTGTAACGGTTTACGCAACGGCCGACATGATGGTATACAACCGCAAGCGTCGAAACGAATTTTTTGCTCTCCAGAAGCAACTTAAGACGGATAGTTTAGAGGCTGCACGTTTGGCATACATGACAGGTACAGCATCCGGGGAACAGGTCGCACTTGTAGAGGAAGCCGAAGAAAAAGCCAGAAAGTCAGGCGTAAGCTTGCCACCCCTGTTATCTACGCCGAAGCCCATCGTTTCGGAAGACGGCGCAATTGAGAGTAGTGGAAGAAGCGCCTGGCCGGGCGAGTCTATGGTAGAGAGCAGTATGTCCGCTGCAAGCGAGGTAGAGCAACCCAAGAAGAAGAGTTTTACTTCGTGGTTGTTTGGGGGGCTGAAGAAGGAAGAGCCCAGCGAGGAATCTTCGCAATTCGACAAAGAAGCTGCCGAAGCGCCGGGTCTACCCTCGCGATCGAACATCGGAAATGTGGCCGATGAGTCGCAACGGGTGTTAAAGGACAAAGCGAAAGCAGCATTTGACCAGGAACGGGAGAACCAAAGGAATGGCGGTCCTCTAGATCAGCTTGGTACGGGCAAGAAGTTATCCAATGAGGAAAACAAACAGAGTAGATGGTGGTAATAGGGTCGACTAAGAAAAAAATAAAAATAAAACTACGGTGATGTTCAACATGTAGGACCGGTGAAGTGAAGTAGGGTGGTGGGAGTTATCATATAGGCTAGCTAGCTGGCTATTATACTCCGCTGTATATAAGTCTGTAACGACGCTCATATCGGATATGGCGTAAGTTTGGTATACTCATTTGATAATGAGAAGATTGGTGTACATAGTACCATTACCCATACGAAAAGAGGACAGAGCATTAGACTGGGCGTACTGGGCGGTAAATGAAATATTTTACTGTATAATTCCTAGCTTGTCAATTCGTCACCTCAATCTATCATAAGGCTACTCCACACAGGTACTTACTTGCCTTGGTAAGCTGAGTACCTACCTGATGATTTCCCCTGAATCTAAAATTTCTGGATAAAGTCATACGCTGATTCCTTGTGATATTATGAATATTGTGGTTGAATCGTTTCGAACCCCATCACCGATTAGATAGGTAGGTGCTTATTCATAATCTCCTAGTAATTAGGTATTGTCTTAATTACCTGATTCGCCTTCTAAAGGCCCACGTCCTAAATGACTTACATCTACCAACTATTTACCTGATAACTTTATTAGAGACGACGCTCTTGGCATGTATAAAGGACACTATTCAATACTCGAGCCCACACCACAGCGACATTTTATGCCTTCGGACGCCAACGACGCCGTAATATCCCAAGCATGGAAGATAGAAAAGAGAAGAAGGAAAAAGTAAAGACCCGATGTAAGGACGGTTTCTCCTTGGCTCCTGATATAATCCCTTCACGAACGCACAATTGCCCCCTTAAAACCGAGAACCAGCAATCAAATATAATAACGACCGTAAGTTGGGTATTAGCGTAGTGAATGAATCAAGTATGCGGTTAGTAGGAAAACAGTAGCTGGAAAACAACACATGATAGAAATGAAAGCTACACAGCTTCACGATACCGTAATGTTTGCGCTCGTGGTAAAACATTTTGATTTGCCGGGGAAAAGAAAGGGGACGCGCGTGACCAGGTTCCAACGGCAAGCCACGTGCTATGACCACCCTGTACTATCACGATGGTAAAGTTGTAAGGCATACACTTGAGACCTGCTTCGCCCTCGAAGATCTGACCGGTCTAAGGTGATCATAGTAAATAGAGACTAGATGGACCTTATGATTCTCGCAAGAGGAAATGAAGGTTGCTGGGGTCCCGGATCTTCCTTTTGTATACGGGATATTGCCTGAAATATGATCTTCATATTTCCCACTAGTAGCTGGCAAGTGACAGAGAAAATATTCTCGCGTGCTGCTCATCCTTCTTTTCGTATATGTTGATATTAACGCAATCTCCCGTCTTTGGGAACCCCTAGTGTATTATAGACATAAGTGTGTGGTCTCACAAAACCCTTATGCTAGGAGATGATGATGTGGTTAAAGTGGCCTGGAATCTTCATGCGGCACTTCTCACAGTCAGCTCGGTAGCCTATACTGAATGACTTCTTCATGCCGGGTTGAAGCGTCCAGTTATTGAGAGTATGTTTACTACGCGAATGACCAAACTTGCCTCTTGGAGACGGTGTAGCTGGCGCCGAAGAGGGTGATGATGTGGGATCGGTATCCATCATGCCCGCGTCGCTGTCGGCAGCTGGTGTTATTGTTTGGATATTGGGGTGAATGGCCATGGCGTGGGGGTTTGTTGAATGAGGCATATGGGGTAAGTAGGGTCTTTGGGGCGTCGTAGAATCTAGCATCATGCCCGGGCTCACCGGTGCATCTTCGCCGCCACTCTCGCTGATAGGAGACGGGAGGCGCCGGTTTTGGACCATAGACCACTCAGCAGTACCTAGATATCTCGGAACCGAGGATTCGTCGTGTCTCGTCGGGAATGGTTGGGCGTGCGCAAAATCACCTCCGCCATCCGATACCAGATCGGTCGACCGATTTGCCGCATAGACCGCCTGGTTTATGGGACCCCAGTTGGGTCCTCGCACTTGCGCAGCAAAAGTACAATGTATAGGGGTGGGTAATCGTCCGGTAATACTAGCACCGTAAGATTCCTCTTGTGATAGGTTAGGCTGAAAAGGTTCGGATGAGGAATCCATTATCATGTCCATGTCTCTATCGACATCCATGGGGGGGATCGATTGCTGCTGATTTCGCATATCTCCCGAGTCGGAATCGGTAGGTGTGACAGAGGAAGGGGGAGTCGTTGCTGTGATGGCTGGCGCCGTCGGAAAACCTGGAGCTCCTGTCCATCGTTTCTGCGCTGGGGAGGTACGCAAAGGAAGAGATTGCAGACGTTTCTATTTGCAAAGGGTAGGTTAGCTGTGATGAGCCAAGGGCTGGGCTAAACGAAAGAGCTCGCAGCATTGCGTGGGTTACCATATATGGTTTCGGGTAGCTTTATGAATTGTTATTGCTGTGACTAACATTACGATGCTCGGTAAAGCCCAGAGTCCCATTCATACCATCCGCAATGTTGACCTGGATATTGCTGTATTGCTCCTCATCTTCTCTCGGGCGTTTCCGAGGAAGCTCCTGCCAGCGGAGGTCAAACATATTTATTACCGAGGATATCTAGGCGTTGGCGATGCGGGATAGGAGGGAGCGAAAGGCGAAAGCGTCGGGAAGAAAGAATCGGATCCAGAGGGTTCTCGCCAATTAACGGTAGAAAGAAGAACAATACAACTTATGAAAAAGGAGGACAGAACTAGTAGGCAAAAAGGGAGGGGGCTGTGCCAGAGCGATCGAATTATTATATGTCAATTGTACGATATGCCGCAGTTCCAGGCTTCGGCGGGGGGATGACGGAGGCAGGGGAGGTGGGAATAGGAATGGGGAATCGAGACTGGAATCTTGGTTCGTGGCTAGCTCCAGACCGACGGTGCTCTTTTCAGTCGTCGATCAACTTAGAGGGGAATGGGAGGGGAATAAATCGGTCAAATGGTTGGAGACACTTCCTCTTCTTCCTATTCCTTCCTCTTCCTCTCTTCTTTCCCTTAAGGGACCCCCGACGACTTCGGTCTTAGCATTTAACGAAAAGTCGGTTAATGATATGCTATGCGTATTACAGAGGTATAAGCAAAACATATGAGGTATTCGTTAGAAAAAAGATCAAAGGAAAGGAGAAGCAAAAAAATAAAAAAAAAAAATGTTAAAAAAGATGTAAGGAAGCTAAAGCCAAACAATTCGCCGGTGACGGTGCTTCAGCCCCAAGTTTCCGCCAGCTCGTAACTTCTCAAGTTACCAAATTCCGTCCAAGGCACCTGACGATTGTGGGGATCCCCAATGTCCAGCGCTTTTGTTCTTTGCAGGGGTCTTATTACTCTGTCGTGTAATGGATCATCACCCTTTAGGACTTCCAGCCTTGCGTATTTATGTGCGTAAGTCATCTACTTAGGTACATTGCATGCATGTACCTCAGCTACACATATGCGCGGCCATCCAGGTACCTTCTTGTGGGCATAAAATCTGTACGTATTTTGTTCAAAACAATGTATTATTATGCAACTTTCCATAAATACATTCACGCATAGTTAGATCATGTAGCACAACGTTTATGCATATACCGTGTCGTATCGATTCTATCTTACTAATACTAGCAATTCTCCTCATACAATCTCGCGATTTGAATAAGTTACGAGATCAACTTTCGAGGACGTGGCGTTGATCTATCCGATCGTCTCGTTTCGAATATCCTTACTTGTCTCTAATTGTTCGGTGTTTGGGAACTCTTCACTGGCCCATCCACCTGTGGAGAAAAGCATCTGGCGGGGGCGGAAAATGAAATTCTATATGCGGTATCACAATCTTCGGTACGTCGCTGATTGCGGTGGCGAACGGGCCAATGCAAGATATAGCTATAGGCTAGGCGTCGGCTCGGCTGGTTGCTTGGTTTGCATGACGACGTTTCCTACTCGCTTTAACCAGTCATACGGATTCTTCCCAAGCTTCGTAACCGTAGAGGTACACTTCGATCTTTGACGGGCAGTTGCAGTGATGAGATGCGGGAGATGTTTCACGATCGATGCGCCCTCGTAGCCGAGTACCTTTGGTAGCTCATCAGCAGCCCCGCTACGGTAGTAGCCCGGACCGTGTATCGTCATGTAAATTGGCGGCATCGCTCATAATCCCGTCCGGGGGTTCCTATCCGATTTTTACATATCCGGACTGCACCGTGAATAATCTACTGCCGGCCATTTTTTGATATGCGTCTGATATACACATAGTATATCTATAATATTTATAATATCGATATCGAAAACATCCCGGGTAGGGAGGACTCTTATACTCGAGGTTTCGTAAAGATCGGGAGTTGGAATTTGTATAGCGTGCAAAATGACGGGGTCTATCGGTTTCTTGACCTCATATTCCCTATGCTCGTCATACACTCTAACATCCCCATAGCCCCTATATTCGCCGTTGATACTGCCATAATACTGCTCTACTTCATTCTGTCGGTCCAATTCATATCTCATATCTGCATCATCGTCATCTTCATCCTCGTTTTCATAGGCATTTTGTTTTAGAGTCCATTTCAGCCAAAAGTGAATGATATGGTAACATGTATAAGTGAATATAAGAAAACCCGATAAAAACATTATATAGAATATAACGAATGAGATGCCCACTAATATCCGTTTGATGTATAAAGAGATTGTTTCGTATAACATTTTGCCGGTGAAATCGGCTATTTCTAGCTGGTCGCGTGGTGTTAGTCCGGATTACTTTGTATAATCCAGTCTTGTCAATAAACTGCCTAATTTCGGCGTCCGAGCATGCCGTTTATGTATAACCTGGTGAACTAAGCCAGCATATCGTCATAAAGAAATCGCGCTTATACATAGCGACAAACTATGCTGAACTATCTTGTCTATAGCTCAAAGAACGAGCATTGTAATATGACTAGGTAGCAAATGGTTGCTCCCATGGAAGCCAGGATTCCAAGCCTTTATTGTATACCGTCGTTCCGCCCGGTTGGTTCTTTGGTTCCGGTTATTATTACGTATATATACCCTGATTGCCGCCTCGCCCCTGGTAGTTGAGCTGGAATGATATGTAAATTTCAGGACATATCGTCTATAAACTTCTAGCTAATTATGGTTCGCCTTTTACGCACCCGCTGTACTGCCATTGAAGATATCTAGAGGGAATTGATCAGCAATCGCTTGATATCCGGCAATGTTGGGATGTAGATGGTCACCACCATCATACTGAGAATCCAAGTTGGCTGCGTTGGAGGGGTTTGCAACGATCTTAGCAAAGTCAATCGAAGCGTCAAAGCTACCATCACCGCCCCCCAAGATCCATTTGTTCACTGTCTGCCTCGTTTGATCCCTGGTCGGGTTGCTATAACTCTGCCCGTTTCCACCAAATGGTGTGATTGTCGCCCCGAAGACGGTTAATCCGGCGGCTTTCGCATCTTGAGCAATTGTCTTGAAGGACGACGTTAGACTATTTCCGATACGCGATTGTGTTCCCGCGTCCGCAGATCCTCCTCCAATATCGTTTACGCCTTCAAAAATAAGAGCATATTTGACACCCGCGGTTGTGAGTAAATCTCTCTTGTAACGCTGCATGAGCGGAGGACCGAGACCACCAGTAAGAACGGTATTACCACCTGCTGCTTGGTTGCACACGGCGACGTTGGTAATTCCCTCTTTCTGCATTCTAGCTAGAAGTAGGTCAGGCCAGCTGAGAGAATTTATTAGTAATATTCTTTAATACAATGTAGGCGCTAACTGTACCGGTTATTGGCATTGTCAGTGCTTCCTCGTCCGTCCGTGATACTATCCCCGAGTATCACGAGCGCGGCGGTCGTCTTCGGGGCCCAGGCCTCGACGGCTGTGAGGAAATACCAGTGCGCTGTGCTTGCTCCCGTAACAGTTGAAGCGTTAAGGTGATTACCCTGTTGCATCCAAGATGTCGTTCGGCTACCCGGGTGCCCAGTAATGCTATTTCCAGATTGGCCAGGCTGCGAGTAAAGACTGATAGTGATCATGGACTGAGGGTCTACCTTGAAGTCAACCGGGTCAGTATAGGCAACCTGACCCCTAGGAATTGTAACTTCAGTTGAGCCATTAAAAGTAAGGCCCTTCAAAGTCGCTGTATCAATACCGTTCACGCCGGCTTTGCCTCCCGTCGGGAGGGCAATGGACGCCTCTGTGATAGGAAGGTCACTGCCACCAAAAGTATTAGAGATCTGGAAGCGGAGCCTTTCCGCACCTATAGACAGATGAAGCGTCTGGCGAAGAGTGGCATCCTTGAACGCGGCAGAGCCCGACTACATTCATAATTAGATGGCTTATGCGCAAGTCAGTGAAATAGAAAAGGTAAAACATACAAATGGGGACGGCGGCATATTGTTGGGTTCCACCAGCTGTGGCATAGAGGTCCATGTCGCTACCCAATGGGAATCTTCCTCCTGGCGGGGGACATTGCAAGTTGGACGTGCAGCGATGCAAACGGCCCACCAGAACAACCAAGTGGCTAAGATGGAGAATCTGAAGCTGAAGGTTCCCAGTATGCTCGACGACGACGCGTAGGCCATGTTGTCGACAAATTACGAGGTGAGTGTCAAGGCACAAGAAAGGACTCTATCGTCTCCATGGCGGTAGCTTGGATACTTATCCCCATAACTAAAATACCTTGCCGAGGTTTGAAGCAACGGATAATACACCTCCGCCGTTATTTTGCCCGAATTTGCCTTTGTTTTGCCTTGTTGGTATGCTGGTATGCTGCTATTTAGCCGTAGGGCTGGTTCCTGAATATAAGTACTTAATCCAAGACAGCTTAGCTTATATTTGAAATATATCGCGAATTAGGAAGAAAAAGGAAGACTGAAGTTAGTATAAGGTCAAAAGGAATGCAATGGTATGGAAACGAAGAAGCCGACGAGACAATTACTGTAAGATATAATAATAATATATAAGATACATATGGTATGTGGCATGTAGATGAGGGTAACTTTGTTGAATTATTTATCTTTTATAAGGGGCTTCATCGTGTAAGTGCCCCTCCACCGCTGCGATGAGGAACCACCCGATACCGATACCGGTAGAAATCTCAATCAAAATCCTGAAACCCAATGACATTAACATAGGTTATAAAATATATTGAAGCATGCATCGATAAGATGGGATATTTGAAAGAATACTCGCGCTGGTTTTTATATATTTATTTACTTGGATATATTCAAGTAACTTGAAAAAGAACTTAGTACGACCAGTAGTAGGTTAGCAAGGTCCTGCAGGTTCTTATAATACGATATGATTTCCGTAACTACATATTGGTGCGGTGCAAATGCGCCCATCTTACGATGTCGAAAGGGTTATAGGTGATTGATCAGAAGGAAACGAAGAGGAAAAACAAAAAAAAAAAAGTTTTCGAAACGAGCACGGAGGATACCTAGAGTTAGCACAAAGTATCAGTACAAAGTACTATGTACATACGTAATACCCAATTGGGGATGAGCGATAAGTAATATAGTAAGGTAGCGGTACCCTTCTGCCCCTCCATTCGTAAAATACCCCACCTTCACCTTTTACAAACAGGGACATTAAGAACGTTTTAATATTGAAACTACGTGCACATGTGCGTACTAGTTTCCTGATCAAAAATAAAAAATAAAAATAAAAACTGGGTTCGGCGTGTTTTGCTATACGTACATGCAAATCTAGTGTTATGTATACTTATGTACTTTATAAGTAGCGGGATTTTATCTATGGCTTTATCACGTATATTGGATTGCATTGGTGTTGACATTTTCATATTTGACTTGAATTTACTTGAATTACTTTTTTACAACGCTTCACCGAGAAACCTAACCAATTCCAACATCTCGCCATTAATTACTCGTTAGGTTTTGGCCAAAAGGGCATTAGAAGTTGAATCTCCTAAAAGAGAAGATCGGAGTAAGGAATTAACGGTATCAGGAGAAATATTTACATTATTCCTATTATCAAATTTTTGCCTCACTTTTTTTTTTTTTTTTTTTTCTTCCTTTCTTCAAGAAGTTTGACTCGCCTCAAATCGACGGCTCTTATATCGTATACTACGCATCTACCCGCTATTAGGTTTGTCCGTAGCAAACAGTCTTTATTACATCCTTCGGTCCTTGGGTGCTTACTTTTTCACTACTCGCCCAATCGAGTGCTTTTTTTATAACATTCTCTCAAACATTTTTCTCACCCATCCACCACAATGCCAGGTGTCGATATGGCGCCCCTTGTGGCCGACGACATGAGAGGTACGTGAGACAATAAGCAAACAAAATTATTCATTTTACTAGATCTGTGCCATTGCGATCCGTCCCGTTCCCTATAATCACCCTTATATTCAAATCTCGAGTGCCTCACGCGTGAAACTCGAGAACGGGCTGTCCCCATTCACTGAGTCATACATGCTTGAGAATTCGTTTGTGTCACAAAATAAGAAGTAAGAAAAAGATGCTGATATACTTGGATAATATAGTCCTGGGACAGGATCCTCTCATCCCGCCGGCATTACTTATTTCTGAGATTCCTATGACCGATGCTTCGTTGCAGACGGTCGTTAAGGGTCGAAGAGATGCAGTTTCTATTATAATGGGTCGAAATGACCGCCTCTTGGTCGTTGTTGGTCCCTGCTCCATCCACGATCCGGCCATGGCTCACGAGTACGCTCAACGTCTCAAGAAGCTTTCCGAGAAGCTGTCCGATGATTTGTGTATTATAATGCGCGCCTACCTTGAGAAGCCAAGAACTACCGTAGGCTGGAAGGGTCTTATTAACGATCCCGATATCGACAACAGTTTCAAGATCAACAAGGGTCTTCGTATATCGCGGCAGATGTTCAGCGACCTAACTAACGCTGGCGTGCCCATCGCCAGTGAGATGTTGGATACCATCTCGCCTCAGTTCTTGGCCGACTTTATCTCTGTCGGTGCTATTGGTGCTCGTACCACTGAGTCACAACTGCACCGTGAACTGGCATCCGGCCTTTCATTCCCTATTGGTTTTAAGAACGGCACTGACGGTAACCTGAATGTTGCTATCGATGCGATTGGAGCCGCGGCTTCTAAACATCACTTTATGGGTGTTACCAAGCAGGGCCTAGCAGCCATCACCAGAACCAAGGGGAATGAGCACGGGTTCGTCATTCTTAGGGGTGGTAGCAAGGGCACCAACTATGACAAGGAGAGCATCCAACATGCCAAAGAAACTTTGATTAAGAAGGGACAAAAGTTGGCTATTATGATTGACTGCTCACATGGTAGGCCGTATTCGTGCTGTATAATGCTCGGTATTTAGCTGACAATGGAATAGGAAACTCAAATAAGGACCACAGGAACCAGCCCAAGGTTGCCAAGGTTATCGGTGACCAATTGCGAGAAGGCGAAAAGGCCATCATTGGTGTCATGATAGAGTCCAATATCAATGAAGGCAACCAGAAAGTTCCAGCAGAGGGACCGTCCGCATTGAAGAAGGGTGTCAGCATCACCGACGCTTGCATTGACTGGGATAGTACGGTTGAGGTCCTTGAAGATCTTGCAGCTGCAGTCCGAGCTCGGAGGGAGAAGAATGGCGCGTCAAGTACCAACGGCGGTGAAGAGCCTAAGACTACTCTTATCGAAGAGGAGTAAATTCCTAGACGGAAACACACGGGGCATGCGAATTACCGATTTCAGGCGCGTCAAAAGGTAGCATTTAGCTTTAAGAGGAATCTGTCGTGAGGGAGGAAGGAGGCCAAAGGAACCAGGCCCCGACCTATATGGAGATTTGGTGGCTAGCCATCTGGGGGGTAGGCACCCGGAAAATTAACTTCACCATCTAGGAATTTGATTGGGAAAATACCAAAAAAAAAAAAAAAAAAAAAAAAAAAGAAAGGAAAAGAAGAGGCTAGGCGTTAGGCTATAGTTCGTGAATCATTCTAAAGTTAGACGGGACCGCTAGACTGTTTGCTCATCAGATCAGATTCCGCTTGTGATATAGTAACGTGGGGAAGCCTCTTGACGATGAGCCCTTACGCCTACGCTGACGATGGCATATCCATCAAACCTAGGGAGTAGATACGAAAACCGTAGTCTCTACGTACCGTACCGTCCCTCTAGATACCCCCGAACGCCATTTGTAATTATTAGGTTTCAATGTATATTTTAGACTACCTGTCTGCGGATATAAAGTAACTATTCTCTTACTCCTCACCCGCGTATTCCTCGCGTATTGTCGTTATCAACGGGCGTATACGCACCCCTATCTCCTCGCCCCCCTCTACTTCCTAAGCTGGCGCCACCTGGCCCCAGAGCAGCGGTCTTCCTTCCCTCGCGGAATTCAACGACTCTCTTGGCGGCAGCCCAACCTAGCAAACTCGTGGTGCCGAGGATGAAACCCCAGACGATGATCTGATCCTTGCGGCTGTCGCGCTGAAAACAGGTGGTAAGGACGTCGGTCTCCTCGGCGTCTTTACAAATGGGAAGATGTTGCGAGAGACAGAATGCGCGGGTACATTGTGTGCATGAAGCTGAGGCGGCACGCTCTTCGAGATAAGGTAACGTTGGGTGATCGGGCTTGCCGAAGGAGGAGTCGCCTTGGGGACCGAGTTGTATTAGGGTGCTGTTCTTGAAGCAGGTACATTTACAGAACGTCGGCGCGGCTGTGATTGTGGTATTACAAGTCAGAATGGCTTATTACATATATGAGGCGTGAATTATAAATGCAGGTGTGTGGAACTAGGTAGGCAACTCACAAGCTGCGGCGACATAGGAGACGAAGACGCCTAAGAAGAGGATAGAGAGATAAAGTCGCATCGTATCGCGATCATCGAATGTCTACATGTACATATATATCTAATGCGATAGCGAGTGGAATTGCTTAGACATACCTAACTTAGTTCATTGGCATATATGAATTGTTGAAGTTGGGGGCATTTAATAGGTACGTGTAAGTTGAGAGAGCTGCGATCAAAGCGATTGGCGACAAAACGTACCTATGTAAGACCTAAGGTTACACTGACATGCCTAGAGACTGCAGGGATATTAAATGTACCTGTGGCTTGATGATCCACGGAGCCCCACGAAAGTGTACATTGGTACGGTACCTGGGAATTAGGTTTGCAGCTACCTAAGGAACTTTTGGCAATCGCAGATCGGAAAAAAAAAAGAAAGAAAGAAAGAAAGAAAAAAAAAGTTGACGACTTCCATCAAAGATAAACTCGTTACAGATTCACCAATTAACGACGATGCGACGCATACCACGATTAAGAAGACCCCCTGGTCTGTCAACCACAACTCCATGCTCTCCAATCGCTCCTCTAGTTGGCCAATGTATGCCTACAGCTCAGACCATCTCAACCTCATGTCGCAAATCGATAGCAACGACTTTTTCTCAACGTTCAGTATCCCGATTCTACTCGACCGATAAACAACTGAGCACCCAGACCCAAAATACAGCTCCTGAAATTGAGACGGCGCAAAAAGAGGAAATTGTCGAGGTAGTTGAACAGGATATAGAGGGAGCAGAATATCTCCCCGCGCAGTGGCAAACATATATTCCTCCACCTCAGCGTAGCTACGCCCAACGGTTGGATGCTATTTCGGATACCGGCTATGTCCCAGCGTTAACGGCGGACGGCCTGGAGACGGTTGGTGGATTACAAAACTGGTGGGATCAGCCGGAGAACTGGAACGCCGATTTCATCAGTTTCAAGCCGCTGACCCCGGTTCTTGACCCCACCGTACTCGAGACTTCGGTACGGCGGGCTGTTGTGGAAGCGTTCGCGCTAAGACAGGCGGGACGGGAAGATGAGTTGGTAAAGGCTTGGCCGGTAGCGGGGGAACGAGAGCTACAACACGTATTAAAGGTGGAAATGAATGTAGCAGCGGACGGTGCCGTATCGTTGACCGGTGATCTACCCGCGGTGTTGAATTCGCTGGTCCAAAAGGACGAGGCTGCTGTAACTGAGCCCATCGGAGGAGGTGCAAGCGTTCCAGTGCCTTCCTTGGAACAGGCTCGGGAGTACAAGAGTGCTTGGGGTCACGAATGGAAGAAAGCGTCCCTGTCGGACCCTCGGATCAAGTTTGCTGTAAGCTATGCTATCCAGAGTTCCTACTATCCCCTATCACAACGGAACGTACCATGGTTGCCAAACTAACACGAACATCAGATCACAAAGCGAATATTCCAACTCACTGGCCAACTAGTCCAGGACCATCAGCTCTCTAGCGTCACAGACGTCCGATCCCTATTACACACAGTGCAGAAACCTCCCAAACTCAAGACTCTAACAGAAGAGATCCAGGAGCGTCGCCAGGACCTTGTGCAGCTTCCCAACGTGTCGTTCGCGACGAAACGTGTTACGCGCGGTGACAAGGCGAAGGCGATCGGTCAGTTCAAGCTCGTTGAGGAGGAGCTCAAGAAGAGGGACCTACCGCTTGTGGGGCACGGCTTCGCACGCAAGAATAGGGAACTATCTAGGCTCAAGGGTGGTGTATAGACTAGCTACTCTCTACGCTAGACGCTATATCAACATGTCGACGTACAGCATCTACCATCCACTGGCCGTGTATATATAGAACAATACGATATGAAAATCGACCACGCACCGAGACGCATTGTGTTATCGCCTTGTCCCTGGGACGTTAAGAATGGACTATAATTTTGAAATTCCCGTCCCGACTGAAGGCGTAACAGCTGATTAGGGTTTACCTTACCAGATATATATCTGACCTGGAGGGAAGGTTCTTGAATATAGCCCATGCCTCTTGCGAGTTATGTGACGTGTCTAATAAATACTCGAGTGCTGAATCCGAATTTTATACGGCGAGTAGACGCCATGGTATTATTGTAGGAGGACGGGACCGGATCGAAACATTCGTATTGGTAACAGCGACGAATATAATTGTTACTGCCAAGCGTCATGAATTATTTATTTGTTTACAGGAAGACATGATTTGTGTACAAGCTCGTCCGTCCACATCCTGACATTTAGTTGGAATATCTTGATTAAATAAAGGGGAATCGACATGCATGTGGGATGATACCCGGTAAGTATTTACTTCTAACAGCCGTCCTAAGAGGATCACCGCTCGATTAGTTATAGTGAGAGGGTTCACTCCGTGAGATTAACGTTATCCGACAATCGTCGCTCTTGAAGTTTCGCGTCTGCATGCTCCTCGCGATCCTGTACGTCTGCGAGTTGAACCCTCCTCCTCGCGTCGATGTACATCATATATTCTTCATACGTATCTAATACCAAGTCAGTTATATATACGTCTGGGAGGCGCAAAAAGGAAAGATTGGGTAATTGTTGAGCCCGAAGAGGATAGGGGGTGAGGTGAGAATGTACGTACGTGGTAAAACCCTGACATCCTTGGGGACCGAGAACGTATAATTAAATTGGCCCGTTGGTCTCGCATTCCCGTGTTCGACATCCCTCACTTTGCTATCGACTCGAACATGTAGCCTCGTGCCTGGATTCTCCGCATCCTTCTGTTTGGGTTCACTCCCATCCTCTTCTAGTAGCGGCGGATCCGTATACACGACTGTCGCCGTCAAGTATAGGACACTGCCAACTGGTACAGGATTCCGGAAAGTGCACGGGTCGGCGCTGATGAAGGTTGGTCGTGCGTGCGCGAAACTCGCCGCGCAGCAAAAGGCTAGCTCGAACGTCTGCTTCAGATGAAAGCCTCCAAAGATCATAGTCTGGTGACGATTCCGATACTGCGGCTGCATGATAGATGCCGTCGAGAGTTGCGTTTTGGCCATGGCGAGCACGTTGTTCGGCTGTCTAAGACTATTATTTGGGTCGTGGTATGCTAATTGCTTGAGCCAAATCTTGTGGATCAGGGCCGACTCCGGGTCGTTGGGCTCCGTTTCAAGAAGAGAGGTCTTGAGCTTTTTTTTGTTGGCAAGGGCTTTGGCTTCACCGGCTTTGAATATTCTCTCCTCTTCGGGGGTTGAGTACTCTAGGCGTGGGATGTTGACCGGCTTCTTGGTTTGGGGGTCTAGAGCCACCATAGTGAAGGTGCACGCTAATAATACATCCTCCGGCTTGCTGGGTTCACCCTCGTCTCTAGCCCTGGCGACCTTGCAGGTGATTTCCACACTGCTCCGTCCAGAAGCGTAAGTTACTTGACCGCTGTATTCGAGATCACAAATCTCGGTCAGCGGATGGGCGATGGTAATCCTATCCAAGGCGGCGGTAACAACAGTCACGCCCGGCCCAGTATGTTTATACACGATGATTCCCGAGAGCGCATCAAGATCCATGAATACTGTACCTAGCCTGGAGTCTTAGTCAGATATATCAGCAGATGTGAGGGACGATTTAGAAACCTTATGTGACCAGACGAGTTAATGTAGGTATCGCTAAGCCAAGGATCACGGCCAAGAGGGAGCACGACTCGATGATAGCTATCGCTCATCCTCTTCGGACTAAGGTCGCGTTCCTGCGATCGAGCCTCGTCGGAAGCTACATCTTTCCCTTCCTGCTGCAACCTCCACGCTTCTATCCACGGCATCGGGAGGCGGTCGTCCGTGAGGCCACGGAATACACCGTCGGTACGGAGGGAAGCCGTGCCATGCAGACATCTCTTTGCTTTGGCTTGAAAACGAGCTCCGGCCAAGGCAGCGCAGGTATCCGGTATGCCGGATCTGGGAGCCAAAACAAGGAGGCGTTTAATTGGTAGACTTTTATAGATCATGGCCGAGATTTAAGATGATGTAACTGGTTGCTTAGAGTTGCATTAATACCTAACCTAGGTATCCAGGTACGTACGTAGGAACTAAATATTGTTGTAGGTCGGAGATGCAATAAAACGTGACGGAGCATTTCAGCACAACGGAGTCTTTTAAGTACCATGTATTCGGGTATCTCATCGGATCATTGCGGGAGCTCGGTACGCAGTAGGTACCTACGGACCTACTAAATCTGGGATGAATCCGGTAATTACAAATCTTATCCGTCATGGCAAGTGTAGGTGCAGACTGAACGGCAATAAAAATAAAGAAAAGAAAACGAAAATGACATTTACTGAAAAGATAAAATTACCAAGATTAACCCAACAAAAGATTAAGCGCCTCAGGCGGGGGTCGAACCCGCAACCTTGGGATTTCGAAGATTCCAGATTGACCTCATCGATCAGTCTTTAGAATTGTAAAAGTCCCACGCTCTAGCCAATTGAGCTACCAAGGCTTGACCAAGCTTGAAAGTGTGCTTCTTATGGCGTATAATAAGGTAAGCTACCCGAAGCAAGGTTTTAGTTATGTCGAAAGCTAAAATCATTGGCCTAACAATCTTTTAATCTTAGGTCCTCTTATCTCACGTAAGTACCCAAATCTTCTTGTAGCTCCCGCTTAAAAATACAACTTCAATTTAGCAAACTCTTGGCTTGTACAATATGAGATCCCGTATTTTTTTTAACTGCCATGACATCATCATCGCACTTACAAAAGGATAATGCTTGTCTCGAATATTACTTAAGTAAATCGGTTTCCAACCGGCTGAACAAGTTCAGGATCATCTTTCGTTAAGAGTATCTTGCTAACTCTGGTCTGGTGGAATCATAAATTCCTCCTACCCAAGTACATCGCTTCGAAAAGGGTTGAGATATACCAGGACAGGCGCAGTGCAAAGGTATCATTAGTCAAATTTAGACAGGATGTAATTTATGTAGATGGGATATGTGCTGTGTCAAGCTCGTGCCCGAGGACTCGGTGCGGGCCATGCCCCGTCTAGCTAATCTTCACATATCAGCTTCTCGATCCCTTTTTGATCATTGCAACACTGCGTTTAATTACGCTGGATCGGTCCAGTGCTCCTAAAGGCTTCAAGTTGGGCTACTGTAGCGCGGTGAGATCTTCTCCTAGGCTTAAATTCTTGAGGGGGGTTTGTGTTTGGCTGGCAGGGCTGGCAGGGCTGGACACGGGTCCGTAAGCAAGTTCATTTATGCGTAATATAATCTTTTTGCGTCTTCATTGGGCGCCCCTTTTTGGGCCGTGGATCTTTTAAGATGACTTCGATTTTCGAATTTTCAAGACTCTTGAGTTTTGACATTTTGAGGTTTCGGGCTTTCAATTTGTCCCAACTTTCGATTGTACATAACTAGTAAACTCGGGTAACTGTGCCACCCAAGAAGTGGCCTCATGCTGTTGGAACGGAAATTCCTGTAATAGGAAATCTGTTGGTACATCAATGACCAGGTTCCCATCGAGCGTAT
Source organism: Daldinia sp. FL1419 (assembly GCA_025201765.1). Lineage (NCBI taxonomy): Eukaryota > Fungi > Ascomycota > Sordariomycetes > Xylariales > Hypoxylaceae > Daldinia > Daldinia sp. FL1419. The sequence goes on from MU623450.1 coordinate 36,248, forward strand.
CCCCGATGGAGCGCTTGTTATTGAATTCGAAGATAATCCAGCGCGCTCTTTTCATGTTGAACTAGGCTACAAGGAGATCAACTAGCCATTGGGCGATGAATCCTTCGTGACTGAACAGGGTGTGATAGAGGATGCCTTTTGGACGTACGATATTGCTTATATGCTCTTAACACCGTAATTCGATGTTGGTCCTTTGCTTTCGTACGAAAATAGCCCCCACCCTTCGCCTTTTTTGGGCGGGAGTGGTACTTATCCGACGATCCTCCTATATCTATCTACTCGTGTTAGCGGTGGCTTACAACCGATGCGATTCACGCTTCAGAGGTGTGTTAGAAGAGTCTCGGCGTAATGTTGACGATAGTTATAGAGTATATATATGTATATATATATATATATAGGTGTATAGTACTTTGAGAATTACGTATCGTTGTCTTACACGGATGTCGCTACATGGGGGAAGCTATCGCGGTACGCCGGTGGCTTTCTGCGCTTCCTGCCTGCAATCTATGTCTCGCATAGCTGAATTGCCAGGTCTAAATAAGGCCAATTAGACGAGCGAGTAGGGGTTGTGAGAGAGAAACCTTGGCGGTTACCTATTTTAAGCCGTCCCGTCCAGCTCTCAGTAGATCTCATGCACCTGCTCTTCAAATTCCCCCCTTTCTCATCACTCTAACCTGTATCATGAATTTATTCTCCCAGTCCATCCCACAGCATTGAGGAATCTCAATATGGCCAGAAGCCTCCTCATTATTCTTCCACTGTTATTATTATGGTGGGTGGACACCATTCTCGCTTCCCAGAATGACTCGATCGTAGAACTCAGGATTACCGAGACCACTGTATTTCAATCGAGCAGGGAAAGCCTCCTGACTACGAATAATCAGCTCGGACAGCGACAAGTATCAACCGAAGGGTCTATTTGCGGCTACGAGAATGGCGATCCATCAAGTAGCTACTTTGTCTCCCCAGGCCAGGACTGTCGCCTTGATTTCCAGTATACTTTATGGAGGGGCTGCGATACGACACTAACCCATCTCTACGACTGTGGAATAGCTGCAATCTGCGTCGACGAATGGGCTTGCTCTACAAGCTGTGGATTGACAACAGAGACGGACGTCCTAACAATTACCTGGTGAGTTGGGGTATCCCACGCATATCCATGGCCCTGCCGATTAATAGTTACTCGCATTGTAGCACGGAATCGGATCCGTTTAAGCGTTACTGTGGCACGCAGCTCCTTTCTTTTAGTCAATACAAAGATCCCTTTACATCTATGGGTTGCGGGTCGAAGGCGTCGTCAGTTGTCTTGTTTGCTACACCTACATCCGAATCGACGAGTAGCACCGAATCAAGTTCGAGCATCGAATCGAGCTCAAATGCCGAAGACAAGCAACATAGCTCAACTTCTGGGCCAAATCTAGAGCCTACGACGAGTTCACAACCAGCCACGGGGCCGGCTTCAACCAACGTAGGTGCTATTGTTGGGGGCGTATTAGGCGGATTGGCACTCGTGTGTGGTACGGTGGTGGCTGTAGTATACATCTGGCGGCGGAACCGGCGAACGCGAGACGAAGGTCAAATATCAGGGCCATCTCAACAGGGAGGGGGAGATACGACGACACAACTACAGCCAGATAAATACATGACCTCTTATACTGTGGTACCACCTTCGGAAGCAGACAGCACCGCATTGGCTAGAGATCAGATACCGTCGTATGAGCTGTATAGCAATCCAAATCTGTGGCAGCAGCCTACACGAGCGGCAGAGCTAGGATAGTTGTATGATTATCACGTTTCCAGAAGACGAGGAGTTTGGATGATAATTATTTGTAGGTTGAGCGTATGAATTCCGAGAAATTCCGAGATACTTATGAATTCCAAAATAAGGACGTGGAAGCAAGGGAAAGGTTCTACTCTTTGTTATATTTGAAGCGACGTATCTCTGTATACCGTTGTCAGGTAGTTGTATGGATGAGCGTTTTTTATACGTGATTGGATTAATAAGTTTACAGTACTATGTAACCAGGTACACAAAGTGGATTGGACCTGGAATGATCGATGCAGAACTTAAAAAAGCTCGTCCCACTTCAGCCTCAGATTTTTTTTTTTTTTTTTTTTCCTTTCAGGGCTGCTACCTAGGTTAAAATCAACTAAGGTAAGCCAAGCTAAGCCACTTTTCGATTTCGCACAAATCCACAAATACGCGGGTGGTCCACTTTTAAATTCGTAGGGTTTTCAAACCCTCCAACATTTTGCCGAAAGTGCGGGTTGGTTCCAAGCAGCAACCTCTGGGAAATTCTCGTGCCTCTGAATCTGGAGAACTGAGACGACTTGCGATAGACGACCATTCATTCCACATCCAACCCCTTGATCGCAATCAGTCACAATGGTAAGTAAACCAGTCTTCAACGATAGATATTATCTAAATATCTACTCGTAAACTTTTCTCCCCAACGAATTTATCGCTAATGAGGATGGAAATTTAGGCGATCAAGCACAACAACCAGATTCAACACAACCGTACGTCCAAACCGAAGCCATTCTCAGAATACGAATCGATCAATTATAATTCCAACTCGTAGTACAACGACGAAACTGACTTGGATATTTTTGTAGACTTCCGAAAGGATTGGCAGCGCCGGGTCCGAACCCACTTCGACCAGGTATGAAAACGAAATGTAATCGAAGCACGAAGATTATTTTGAGATATTAACATGGGTGAAAAAACCTCTAGCCTACCCAGAAGATCCGCCGTCGCTCTCTGCGTCGTGCCAAGGCTGCTGCCGTCGCTCCCCGACCCGTCGACAAGTTGAGACCTATTGTCCGATGCCCTACCATCAAGTACAACCGCCGAGTTCGCGCCGGACGAGGTTTCACTCTTACTGAGCTCAAGGTAGAGATTCCCTTTCGAAAATTCACTCACGCACCTTACGTCAAATTCCCACATCCCCAAGCCAAATCTATGACACCTTTGAAAAATTTCACATCTTAAACCGTGTTATTCTAACGATCCAAATAGGAAGCCGGTATCCCCCGCCTTGTGGCCCCTACCGTCGGTATCGCCGTCGACTACCGCCGACAGAACCTCAGCGAAGAGTCGCTCGCCGCCAACGTCGCCCGTCTTAAGGCTTACAAGGCCCGATTGATCGTCTTCCCCCGCAAGGGCGCCAAGCACCCCAAGGCCGGTGACAGCAAGGACATCGACCTTAGCAACACCGAGACCGTCTCCGCCGTCGGAGCTTCCCTACCTATCGTCCCCGTGGCCGAGGGTATTTCAGAGATCAGCAAGAGCGATCTGCCCAAGGCGATCGAGGGCGGCGCTTTCACCAAGCTCCGCAAGGCGAGGAGCGAAGCCAGACTACAGGGTGTGCGGGAGAAGCGAGCCAGGGACAAGGCCGAGGCCGAGGCTAACAAGAAATAAGATGGAGGTCTCTTACGGGAGTATGGACGGCATTATCAGGGTTCTGCTTTCGTTGTGTTGTTGGACGGTCATGGCGGGTTGGCCTGCGGTTCCTGTGTAGCCAGGAGAGAAACAAAATATCATCGTTCTCTCGCCACACAACAAAGGCCGAAGCATTATTGCATCTTCCGGTTTGCTCTAGGTCGTTCTCAATGGAAAAATGAATGGACATCCTTTTTCTTCGTCTTCTAAAACACCGTGACGTGAAGTCGTAGAAACCGGCATGCGGATCAGGAAGTAGTGCTGAGTAGCATAACAACAAATACTTATTAATCATTGATTCCATTGAGAATCTACAACTTGAGACACTTTGCGTAGTTGTGAATTTGTGGATTTTTGGCACTAGGTTAGCTGGTTAGATCTACAGTAAGATAACTTCACTAATTAGTCCCAGATTCGACTTCCTCTTTCCTATCGCCAAGCACTAGCTGCCCGCCCGTTTTCAGCATCTGGATAAACACATCTTTTACATTCGAGGGAAGTTCATCCGGTCTGCCCTTCGCCAACTCAGCAACTAATACCAGGGCGTTTTCCCGATCTACTTTGGTCATGATCGCATCCCTCGTTGGATCTACCTGTTGCGGCTCGGGCTGGCCTATCGCCGAAAGATCTAACCCGTTCCCTCCGGGTGCGGTACTGCCAGCTTCTTGGCCCGTCTTGCGTTCGCCTGCTACGGCTGCGGCGAGTAGATTCTCGAGCTCGGGATGCTGTAGTATAGCCTGTTTCACGACGGCGAAGCCTTCGGTGGAGCGTGCCATGAGTGCGAGCACGAACCAGAGGTCCGATCGTAGGACCGGGAATTTCGTCTGTAGGCCAAGATATAATAGTGTGTCTAATAGAGCGGGGTGCTTGCCGTAGAAACCTCGTAGAGCCGAGTTTGCATTCTCCTCAGATGGTGAAGATTCAGGGAGTAGCGAGGATCCGACCGGCTTGTCGGAGTGTAAGACACGGCAGACACCGGCTACGGCGCGTGCTGTCTCCATCTTGGTAGGCTCTTGATCGGTTTTTCGGTGTAGGTCGATTAACCGCTGAATAGGCGTCTTGTCCTGCATGCTCGAGGCTACGCACGCGCGACGCACGTTCGCTGGACAGTTGACGATAAGGCCGTGCGAAAGCGACACGGCGTCGAATTGGACTTGCGGTTGCGTATCGAGAGCCCATATTCGGGGAAGGATGTTAGGATCTAATAGCCCCGCGTCACCCAAGATAGGCTTGTTGCTCGCGGGGATGGACAGGTTCTTCAGAAAGCTAAGAACGCAGTGGAGTAGCTGGGCATCGGTTTCGGAATCTGAGGATAGGATGGGGATGAGCGACTTGTGTACCCCCATTTCCTGCACGAACGCAATGCTTTGGGCGTCGGTACGCGCGATGTTACCAAAGGCTAGACAAGCTGCTGTCTGGAGCTCCGCCCTGTGAGATGACGAAATCCAGTTTAGCAGCATATTGGCTACAGGTCCATCTAGAGGGCATAAGGGGACAAAGTGGGGATGAGCAGACAGGTCTGCCCAGGTTTTGGTATACATAGATTGTAGCTGTGCGAGCTGGGCTTCTTCCTCGGGATCGTCAAGCTTGAAGACAGAAATTCCCTCGACGGAGCGCTGGAAAGCTCTTATGAACACTTCGATGGCGTTGGGGGTCTCAAGGAAGCTTTCTTGAAGCTTCTCGTGAGACAGGTACGCCAGTGCGGCGGAGGATAGTCCTAGGAAGCCGTCAAAATCTGGAAATCCCGACGCGGAAGGGTCTAGGGTTGCCTGTGATAAGAGAATGTATGGCGCCTGAGGGTTTATTAAGTCGGGCTCGAATTCTGGCGGCGTGTTAATATCATTCATACTTGGTTATGTTGCTTTACAAAAACAAGGGGGCCGTTTACCCTGAGCCACAACCATGCCTAATAGTTTATAGATTATATTCATATACGGCAACACCTTCTCTTGTAACGGGCGAGTCTGAATGAGGTCGATTAGATATATGCCCAGGTGGGCTTTAGAAACCGCTGCCTGGGCGGGCTCTGATGCATATCGCGTTAGTAAAAGCACGTTCGTCTAAGTAGCATGCTCATCTTTACCGTAATCCACGCATATGTTGAATAAAACCGGGATAGCGAACCGGAGTAAGGAGTCATGTGTTAATAATTTAACTATCTGAGCAAGACAGCCCGAGTCGACAACTCGTTGCCGATTATCATCTGTATCTAGTGAGCACAGGAAAGTTCAAACCCAGGGACTTCGGTAAACGAAGAACTACGCACCTTGATCCGCACAAGAGTTTCCTGTTGCCCGGAGAGCGTGAGATACTAGGTCCGGATCTGGATCATCTCCCTTAATCAGGTCTAGGAAGAAGTCTAGTAGACCAGACTTTCCAAGTGGAATTCTCCATTTCTCTAAAAAACAGATAAAAAAAAGTGACGGGGTCAGCTTCGTTTTTATACGTGTGGTTGAAGATTGCACAGTCTAATATGAGCCTGTTCGAAAAAGGCTCAAGCCTATGAGGTTTGGAGTTTCGTTCACCTTCTCGACTAGCATTTCCGACCTGTTCTGCCAAATCCCTGAGCTCCAAGGATTTCCTTTCTTGCAGTCCCCGCGCAGTACTGAGAATCTGCTCTAGCGCTTGGACTCTCGACTTCTCATCTTCGGGGACGTTCTTGAAGAGGGTTTGGATTTCGTCGGATGTCATGATTTCGAGCTCATCACAGAAATTGTTTTCCTTTTTTTTTTTTTTTTTTTTTTTTTAAAAAAAAAAAAAAAAAAAACTAATAATTCAAGCAACTGTCGTGCGGTTATATAGATTATCGAATTCGAATAGGATTACAAAGAAAGAACCAAGATATTTACAAATGTGACTAGTTATAATTTACAAGAGAATATCAGATCCAAAGTCGTAAAAGTTGAAGTTGGTACTTATGATTACGTAAACTGGAAATCGTCAAGTCCTGAAGGTACAACCCGACCCAACCTCAGGAACATCCCGTAACCCCCAAAATTCACTAAAATCGGCTTCCAATCCGCTTGAAGGTTTTAGGTGCTAAGTTATCCACTGAGAATTCATTTGAATTGAGGTGCGGGGTAGAATGTAGAATGTAGAATGTAGAATGTGTCAGCAGCCCCTTTCTTTTTCCCCTTTTGTTCACGCGTCTTTTAATTGTGTTTCTTTTCGCCCTCCAAGGATATCGTAGAATAATCTTCGAGTTGAAGCTTTCACATATTATATCGATATATTGGAATATGAGGAACATGAGGAACATGAGGAACATTGGTGCAAAGGGGATTATATTACTTACATGGTTCAAGAATAATTATGCAGGAATAAAGGGTCAGGTAAAGCCGATTCAAGGTAATTGACGCTCGACTTTGGATAATATCCCCTTGGAATCATCGTCGTTATCATCTGGAGGAATAACTAAGGCTTCGTCAATTTCGTTTCGACCGTGCGGTCCCAATTGCTTCATCCGTATCACTTTAGAACCCGAAAGAACACGCCACCACCTCCTATCCCGGAAGCATCAACTACGTCTCACGCTCGCGCCCGTGTAGTATGGAAGCCATAGGCTTTGCAGATCGAGATACGTCGTATCAAGTTACACGGGTAGCTAGCACTGCAATGGTCTAATAGATTAGAAACTGAGACTGTTACGTCAGGACAACGCAATCTGAAGGTCCCAGTGCATCACGGCAGAAGACGGGACTATACCTGCTATTTCTTCTTCTCGGGCAAGACGCTTGGCTACCGCTACTGTCCATCGATGATTGAGCTCGTGGGTGGACTAATTTCGGCGATCCGTAGATGAGATGTTGGATTCCGCCGCGAGCGCCCGTTCCGTCTGATAACAAACACGAAGCTACTACATCCGCAACGGCCATGCTAGATGAGGTAGTTCAATCTCTTATGTGGTGTTTGTATGGTAAATTTCCCTGCCCCCTTTTCTCGGAACCCGATATGCCATCCTCCTGCATACATGGAGTCACGGACACTCGCCCCCTACTACCTAGCCCGCCGCTATCCGCCTTATAGATGCGTATAATTCAAAGCGTCGTTCCATTCTGTGTCTGAATATACATTGCAAGGTATCACTGCTGAGCGCTAGTTCACCAATCGTGATTGTACCGTTCACTCGCCCCGGCGTCCCACGAGGAATTGGTTTGTATTCAAGCACAATTCTTTTTCGACTGACAAGAACGACAATAATAACGCTTCCTGACGCAGATTCAACCATCCCGCATGTTTCAGTATAGGCTTAAGTCATACCTTGTAATCACCGCCGATTCCCACCGTGCGACAAAATTATCGTAGTGTATGGAGTAAACGTCTTCAACTGAAAATTCGGTATACCCTTCGTTCATCACAAATATGTCCTCGTATCACCGACATTGAACATAGCTTCAAATTGAAATGCTCCGCTAATCTGGGGGTCATGCACGTGCGGAGGGATGGGTAGGACAAGACAGTTTAAATTCTTGCCCCGGGGAAGAGAGATCAAAATATTATAAAGAACGAGCGTCCCAATATCCTCACCAAGTTGCTTCGGCCTCTGTATCCGGTCATACCACATTCATCCAAGCCACTCGCTCACAATGGCCATACGCTGGCTTCTGTCACTCGTTTGCCTCCTGACGCCCTTGTCTTCTGCCGCAAGGGGTTATTCAGGCGGCGGTCTCCTAGACGAAACCGTTACCCAGAGTGTCACCGAGACCGTTACAAAATATCTCTCTCAATGCGGTACCTCACCAATCCCAACTCATCCCACAGATATAACTATATCCGGCACCATTACGCGTACAAGCACGCTCCAGGCAACTACTTCTGTCACGATAGTAGGCAACGTGACCAATCTGTCAGGAGCTGCCCCTTTTGGGACTACCCTATCCCGTTCGGAGAGCAATCTCCCTTCACCAAACACAACCCACACGCCTTTTACAACGGGAGGCACTAGCTATCCAGTATCCAACTACTCGAGCACTCACGCCAACACCACCACGTTGCCTTGCACGACTTCGAGTAGTAAGTCAACAGTCCAACACTCGCCATTATTCCCCCACATCGCGAACCAACGAAGCTAACTTCACCTTGGTAGAACCAACCCCAGTTTCCCTCGGGTCATCTTCTTATTCTACGCCCTGCACTACTATACCCACTACTTCCCACAGCACGTGTACTAAGACTGCTACAGTCACAGCGCCAAACCAGATCCCAGTCAGTGAATCGGCCAAGCTCGGAAAGAGCGTAGCTGCGCAGAAGTTACTGGGGGTACTAGCCATAGTCACGGGGATAACGATGGGCTTTATATAAATGGGACCAGGTGGTGATATAGGACGGATGAGGCCCTAGACGATCCTAGTCATGGCTTTGACCTTATGTCTATGTACTCTGGGGTGATAACCTATGTAACATCCAAAGTGATAACAGCAGGCCTGGTAGGGCCACATGGCCAATTAAGCATTAGTTCCATTAGTAGACCATTTTATAAGCCAGTTTTAATGATCGGGGCATGATTTCGATAATTCATAGGAAACAAGGCACACTGTATTATTACATGGAGAAGGATGTGTGGCATGATACTTAAACCTGGTGGTTGAAACACGAGGTTATCTGCGATCTTATTTGCTTTGGTATTAAGATGAGAAAGACGAGGCCTGGGAAGTAAATAGAATAATACCGACACTAATAATCTATCGATGCCGAGTGCCGTCCAATTGATGCCTAATATTGTGCTGGTCTAGGACTCTTGAATTGAATGGTGGTGGTGATGGTAGTTGGTATATGTAGGAGGTTAGGTTAGGTACCTAGGTAGGCACCTAGGTAGGCAAGCATCAACGCCGTGACCTATACTCGCTGGCAAGTAAGCAATGAGACCTAATTCGGGGTTTGAAACCCTGAATTAGAAAAACAGGCAACTGCCTCCTAATCTTCAGCTCGTAGATGCCAGTTTTTTTTTCTTAAATTTCTTTTTTACTGGACTCGGCTCAATACCCCCCAAATCACATACCTACCTCGCTACCTAGGTAAGCGCCCCGGTAAAGAAATCGTGGTGCTTCTAGTTATAGTAGTTGTCTTATCGTGTTTACCCGGGGCATTTTTGACACTCTAGGATAAACCAGTGCGTATGTTGGTTGTTTTGTTTTGTTCCTCCAACACTTTGACAAGCGTTTGCTATAGTTTTACTCTTATGATATCTTGACTTGGGGGTTTTCTTGTATCTATGGCTACGGAATCATATCCTAATATATCTTAATTCACGAAAAGCTGATGCTTCATTACTCAAACAACAGATACGTGAGTGTTTTGCGCAATACGCAAGCACATAATATAAAGTCCTTCATATAGTAGGTAACAACGAGAAGTGATAGTATAACATGAGAGATGGCTAGACATCCAAGGATGCAAAAGTCATTTATTGATGCCCAAACTTGATAATGTGGGCTTATTAGTTGTTATAAAGTCTCTGATGTCTAGAAATTATAGGTACTTCAATCTGGGCTCTACCTCAGACTGAAGCTGGGTTTTAACTCTTATATTATGATGGGCCGGCCATGTGTAATTTTATGGCTGATAAGTAGCCCGTACTGCTTATTAGCTAATGCTATTCTCACAGAGGGGGATTCGATGACGTTGGTTTGGAATTGGTTAATAATTCAACTGTATTTTGCTCCTGCACGCCTTAATTTTTTGAATATGCTAAGTCGAAAGGCGTTATTTATATAGATTCCAGATACAATTCCAAGACTACACTAAAAGCTGAAGGATAGAGAGGATTAAGATTAGTTAGACTTTAATGAGAATTTTAGGAATAACTGATAAGATATCTTACATTTATTATACGATTGTCGGGTCTTCCGAGCAGGCGGGCGTCAAAAAAGCTGGCGCACCCCCTACCAAGATATACAGAAATATCAAATATTAAACTAATATTTAAATAATGATATAAGCCTCTAAGAAATTAATTAAAATCAATATAATATATAAAATTAAATAAATATTAATATGATATTTTTATTTATTTTTATTTTATTTTAATATATATATTAGAGCTGTAGAAATAGTATTTAATAGGAAGTATTAAACGATGTTTAGCAGGGGAGTGCGCCACCTTTTTTGACGCCCGCCTGTCGGGATAGATTGACAATTACGTCCGCGTCGCGCTGAAGCGATAAAGTAGACTTTAAACAATCTATCACCACCGATTTTTAAACGGGGACTTGCCAATTACTCACTTTATTTCGCTCCTTTAATAAACTACCACTACCTTGATCTTCACCAAAGAAAAGGTTTTTAATTATCCATCCTACAATTTCATTAACCATCGTATTATTTATTTTATCTTTTTAAAACTTTTTTATACATAAATTATAATTCAAATATGACGCGTGCGCAGCAAACTATCTCCATTGGCCTTTTGGTCACTTCTGTACGTCAATTCGAGCGTGCCTCCTTTTATTCCGAATACCTCCAATTGGTTTGCCATCTCTTACTGACATATTGCTGCAGCTCTACCTCGCATTGTACCTCAACCTCGTCCCGCTCCCCGAACTAGTGCAGGCCGAGATCGTCCCTGTTGTACGTTGAATCCCCATCTAGTTCTGCCTGTTTTATTCGTCCGGCTTTGGAATTTTTCGCCATCTAGTTTAAAAGAGAGTAGGGAGTTGGAACTAATCAATGTCTGTCAAACAAATAGCTTCCATTCTGGGCTCTCGTCTCCTTCGGCGCATACCTACTCTTCCGTCTCGGTTGGAATGTCATGACTTTCAACGATGTCCCCGAGGCCCATAAGGAACTTACTGCTGAGATCGAGTTGGCTAAGACTGACCTGCGACGCCTTGGGGTTGAGGTGGATTAATTCCTATTACGATGAGCGGTGGTAAGGAAGAGATGGAAGAGATGGAAGAGATGGGAGGACGAAAATTGCTGGTTATGTACAAGTAGCCTATCCGATTCTTGTGTTTATCTGTACATTACGGTTTCCCACGTCAAGGCGTTACGTGGTTACGCCAAGAGAATGAACTGAATAGTTGCAAGGCTCATATATGCCTTGAACTACAGGCCGGCAGTTCATTAATTCATTCTCAACGACTCTATACCTCCGACTATCCTGCTGGAGCACACGAATTATAAAGAGCATACACCAGATTATCGTGTTATTTGCCTGTGATTTATACTCTACGTCGTAAATAGGACGTGGTATTCGGAATAAGCCCATGGCGATGATAGAGGGTAGAAACATGATCTCCCACTAGGTCTCTGTTCTAAGCCACCTCACCGGGAGTCCAAAATAGTAGGTAAGCAAGGGACTCGTCGGCCAAACCCAATGAGTCTTAGCTATTTAACATCTCTTGATTGGATATGCAACTGGTGGCATCGTTGTGTCGTCGTCAACACGTCACAGGCCATGACCTAACATATCAAGTTGCGCGCTTATATGCACTCGTATACTATTTCCCCCTTTGCTCTTCTCCGACTAGTAGTGCGATTACTGTCTTCAGAGCTTCCATTGGATCCTTGTTCTCCTGTACCAGCTTGTCGAATATGCCCGGTATACTTGTTAAGCTATTCTTCAGGTCCTGACTATGCCCTACTGAAGAGTTAGATTACCTATAGGCGTGTTGAGTTGCATGGTTGGGAGGACTTACATTTCGCCGGGGTTCCTAGCAACAACCCTATTTTGCTTCGCGCTTCTCCCGTCCAATCGAATTTGATATGCCATTCGATGCGGATATTTGGAATCCCTTCTGGGTCGTTTGGGTCAGGCAGCTCTAGATCAAGATATGTTTTCCCCAGATTGGGTAGTATATCGGCTTTAGTGAAGCTCGTTTTTTCAGCTTGCCCCTCAAACTCATCGTCAATGCCGTCGTCGTTTGCTGTCGTAGCTGGCCGACCTTGACCTTTCTTCCTTGTATCTGCCCTCATTTCTCTGGCACACTTTGCCAAGCTGTCGCTGCTCCTTAAATCCCTTCCGACTGCACACCAAAAACGAGCCCTCTTCGTCGCGACACGGAGCCATTCGCTCATAGCCCAAGTAATAACACTGACATTTCTTGTTAGAGCGCTAGTCCCTGCGCCCCTAATAACTCGTTCTACAAAAGGCCCTAGCTCGCCAGCTGCGGACGGCTCAAGGCGTGGGACTTTTAGCTCAGCAATACATAGCCTTTTGGTATTTATCGTCATTTCAATCGTGGCGGCAAATAGACCAGGCGGGGCCGATGAAGCAGATATGGTATGTTTTTGCATTAGTGGTCCTGTATTTGCGGAATCGTCGCGGGGTATCATCGAGACAACAGACGTGAAAATTAAAGAGGTAAATACCTGGAGGAAAGGTAATTCTTCCTCCGTTGTCATAGGGATGGGATGATGCGAAACGTGAAGCCTTTCGGTCTCCCCTGAGGCGTCATTTTGCGAGGGAGAAAATATAGATGGAAGTGACGAATTTGATTTACTAAAGGGGAGAAATGATATGGGATTTAATGCGGCTTCGAGCCAGTTTTGTGTCGGATCGGGAATTGTCTCTTTTTCAGGAGGGAGGGTATGTCGACAAAGTAAATCAAAAAGAGACACTCTATCTTCTGGGTCCTTTGGCGCTGAGCTAGATTTCCTTCCTTGCTGCAGCTCGTATAAACGGGAATTTTCGCGAGTTGCTAATTGCAGATCTGATTTCAAGCGAGAAACTTCAGCGAGCAGTTCATCACGTAAAACCTTCTTTTCAGCTAGTGGATCGGGTTCTTCAGCGTTCCGAGCTGGATGCGACTTTCGCCTTTTCTTTCGGCTTTGCGGTCGCGCTCTAAGCGTTCTCTCTGCGGTTCGGGATGGAGATTCTTCGCGCGTAGCTTCTTTGGTAAATTCAGGATGGCGGAGTGGTGGTTGCTTTAGAGGTGAACTTTTAATTCGCTCGGCCAATACTCTACTCCTCCTTGGGCGTTTAGTAGGTGTATTGTGAATTCCCAAAGGAGAAGTCTGGATTGAGGCGAGATCGGATATGCCTTGCTGTGTCGGTGTAGGCGGAAGTTCTGGCTCGTCCGGTACAGCCTCTCCAGGGGGTGGAGAGCGTCGTAGTACTCGACCCTTAAAGGGATTTATTATTTCCTCTTCTTCAGCCGAAGGTGCAGGTAATGGACGCGGTGATGGTTTACTCGGTGTCCTTCGCGGTTTAGAGGCCATAGCCCCTGTGGCGCGTCGGACGGGACTCTGTGGTTGTTGATCAACCAAAGTAGATGGCGCATCGTGATCGCTTGCTCCTACCTCATCTTCCGCTGGTCTGATATCAGAACCACCCGGGACATCACCCTGCAAACTTCCTACTTCTGACGCTGCGGGCGCATCCTCAGAAGGTCGAGTTCTAGAGGTACCCCTTCGTTCTAATATGTCCGGGTTTGATCGCGCAAGACTAGCCTTGGTTGGCGACGCAAACGATGGAATCGGATGCCGTGTAGATCTTCGAACCGGGTCATCTTTGGACGACGCTATAGTCGACTCGCCTATCGGAATATTTGTCGTGGGCGAGGTCTTGCGGCGCTTCGGAGCTGAAGAGTCCATTGGGTCTCCTAGATATTTTCACTTATACAATCATAGTAGTTCCAATGGTATATCGACTTCATGAGTTTGGACTGGACCTCGCCGGAGACTTGGATAGCTCTTAAACCGGAATCTGATCTTGCATTCCACCCACCATAGGTTTGGCGTATTTAACGTGGGATGAGTTGGACAAGGATAACGAAAAGGGTTGATTTGGAATCTGTCTTAATACAGATGCCCAACTGAACCGAAATGGCGCTCCTCCCTTATACTTCGCATTAATATTAATGAGGTTGAAATACTTATAAAACGCGTTTAAATTGTATAAGTGGGTATTGACGCGCCCAAAAGTTGCATGTTATTTCTTATCTTAATTATCAATTTTACAAAGTTACAAGGTATACTACCTAACCTAGGCAGGTACCATGTAGACACTAGTGTATAGGTATTTGATAGGTACCGATGTCAGCTCTTTCTTTTCTTTAGCACACACCGGGGTACTGACCGTACGGTACGGTCAGTATCGCACCTAGGCGTAAATTCTAACACGTGATTCAGCCGATATGCTGTAACTAGGTAAGTCAGAGGAGGGGGAAACCGACCCCCCTTAGAAACCGACCCCCGGTCTTGCACAGACCATTTACTACCCATTTGGGTTTAACAGAGGTACATCAGAGAAAAAGAGATAAATTATTAAGTATCTGATTGGTCAAGAAATTTCCAGTTGCCATTCTGAGCATAGCTTTCCAAAGCCAACCAATGAATTATTATTACTAGTCCCAGACGGGCTTAGCCTTTTCTCTAGCTCTTCCATAATATGAAGGGTAATAATTCGAATAAAAGTATGATTTGCATCTGGATTAACCTTTTTCTGTTTCCCGGACTTTACCCGAACCAATTCTGGTTTAAGCTCAAAAGCTTAATTTGGATTGTAGCCAATTAAAATGGTCATCTTGAGAATAGAAGTTTTTAATTGGTTGAAAAATAAAGACAAATTCTAAAAGAAAAATAAGAAAGATACATCGAATTGGTATGAAAAGAGTGGATACCTGGCTATTTATTAGATTATGATTGGTCCTTTCTGACCGGGGGTCGGTTTCTAAGGGGGGTCGGTTTCCCCCTCCTCTGACTTAGTACCTGTGGCTAATATCCATTGCCCCCCTTCCCCCAAACTTCTCTTCTCCCCAATGACGTGAGGTCGACAGGAAAAATCAATCCCTTTTTTACTTCTTCTAATCTCATTCGCTCCGTCATTCTCCCGCTCCCTAGCCCACCTCGGCCCTTTCTTTTTACTATCACACTTCGTAAAGGATACCGCACCGGTCTTCAAAATGCCGCTTACTACAAGGCCTTTAATAAGAGCTTCTAGGCTCGGTTCGCTCGCGCGACTGCCCCAACCCTCTCGCGTCTTTTATTCAGGTGGCTCCAGATTACCTGGTGGTACTCCGGGTGAGGCTTCTGAGCAAGCGATACCTCTAGGTCTCTACTACGAAGCTGTCCTTAATAAGCCGCAACCCATACCCGATGTTAAGCCCGAAGAGCCTCCGACCTCGTCGCCTAAATCTCCTCGGAGTACTGCCAAGAAGGCACCGACCAAGAGATCCAAGGATGAGGCTACTCCAGCATCGTCATCATCTGCTACTGGGCCCGAAACATCTGCTAAGCCGGCAACAGCACAAGAAAAGGCACGTATTATCTTTGGCTCGCGACTCGCCGGCCCAGCCGAGAGAGCCGAGCGCCTTGAAGCCATTCGGAACCGCAGTACGCTAATAGCCGGCGTCTTAGTCCCCCCGCGGCCAGAAGAGCCAGACAACTGCTGCATGAGTGGATGCGTGAACTGCGTCTGGGATCGTTATCGGGATGAGATGGAGGACTGGGTTGACGCGTCTGCGAGAGCTGAGGCAGCTCTACAGGCGCAGAAATCGCAATCAAGAGAAACGCCCGAGGACGTCCCAGGCTCGGTTAAAGATGAGGAGGGGGGGCTACCAGATCCACCCAGTGCCACAAGTATGGACGATGATGGCGGTGGTAGTGAATCGAATTGGCAGCCGAACTTGAAGGTGGCTGATCGACCCAAGATAGCCAAAGACTTTTGGGACGACGAAATCTACAAGGACGTGCCAGTTGGCATTCGAGAATTCATGAAGCAAGAGAAGAGATTAAAAGAAAAACATATCAGGGAGGGCACTTTCGGCGCTTAGAGAAAGATGGCTACATCATATATACCCCTGTGTCGAGCAATATAACAATTCGCCAAATAACCGCTTCGCATTCGAGTCGGCTTCGTGGAGTGTCCGAAATTCTTAAAAACCTTTTTATATTTTTCCCCTTTCGGCGTTCAGTTTGGAGCCTATATTCTCAATGTGTATTGAGTTGCCCTTGGTTTCTATCTAGCACGCCACGTCTATCCTGCCTACCCGAAAAGGAGAGGCCCCAACCGCACCTGATTTACTAATCGCATCTAAGCAGCACCGTTCCCATTTGTTTGCTTCTTTGCTAGCTCATCGTGCAGGTCGATATCCGTTGCTTCCCACGGATAGCATATCCACTCATCCCCTATCGTTCTCGCTGCCAGATATCGGGACTGCTCTATCATCTCTGCGGGCAATGTACCCTTCTTCTGCTTGTCCTTGTTCTGTTGTATCTGTTAGCACCCGCGATAAGCAGACCCCCTGGCATATCCGAAACTTTCGGCCACTTACATGCAGGACGAATATGCTGAACTCCGTCTTCTCGGCGTTACCCAACTTTTGTCGCGCCTCCTCGACGTCCTTTTCCAGTTCCTTTACGGCGTACTCTAATGTCGTTCGCGTATCGTCAACTTCATCTACGATTAGGATGCGCTTGCCGACCAGATTTTGGATCTCGCCTAGGCTGCTCAGGTCAAGCCATTGGGTACGGGTGACTTTGGTTCCTATCTGATCTATGACGCCTTCGTCTGGGCTCGAGGAATCTGCTACGGGCAGCTGCTCGTATAAGGAGAGACCGATGGCCTGGATTGGGATATTGGGGCTGCCGGGCTGCTTAAGGAAGGAGCGCAAGATCCGCGCCGGCACATAACCACCACCGCCGATGGCAATAATGAGTTGCGGCTTGAATGAACTTAGAATCTTGGGCGCTGCCTCCTGGCAGAGCTTGTGGACCTGTTGGTCGCCAAATTGGTTAGAGAATCACGGACGTAAGCAAATTATTCTCGCATCCTCCAGCGGCGTGGCGGGCTTTTACACTGGCTCTCTGAATAAATAAGAAACAGGAAGAGCGCAGGAATATATTATGGTGAGGTTGCAACAGGTAAACAAGCAAGATTAAGATCTGCTTACATCGTTGTAAGTGACGTAGATCTTCTCCACCATCTTGGCTGATGCAGAAGATATGACGATAGTGGGGGAGATCCGGTGCTTATACGGTGCGTGTGTTGTTAAAGGACGCAAAGAGGAATTCTTGGGAGAAGACAAGAATAAGTTGGGTTTGGAGGAAATTATAGAGATTGAAAGGAAGGATTATTATATAGAAAAGAAAAAAGACTAGTTAGAGGGAAAAGTTTCGAGTTTGAGTTGCGACTAGGATTAGGATTGGGAATGGGACCCAGAAGGGAAAGAAACTTTTAGTGGGGCAAGCGAATTAGTGTATGTACTAGTAGAGGGGGTCTTTTTTCTTTTTTTTGCCTTTTTTTTTTTTTTTTTTTTTTTGAAACGTGGGGCTCTTTGGAGGGGTTATTTGGGCTCGTTTTGCAACCATTAAGACGATTAGTACCGTTGGGGCAGGTGAGAAGGTAAGAAGCTCTTTCCAGGCATGCGCAGACTTTCAAGCGTGACATTACTTCTGTAGCGATGAATTAGGCAAGTTAATGCTTAATATGTACAATATTGGGTGCCATATTCCTTAATCCTTTTCGTACATGCAGTAACACTATAGCACATATAGTTTGTATGAGGTAGGGTACCTATTATTAATACTTTAAATTTATGGCTATTTCTGCCACCTTTAAACATATGCAATTTTGCTTATTTTTTACTTTTTATTAATATTACTATTGTTTTATTTTATAAGTCTATATATTGAAATATGATATAAAACAATTACTAATTAATTTTCATTTTTAAAAAAGAGAAGTATGAAATTGAATATACATATATATGTGGAATGGATACGCACGCAAAAATACCTACATATCGGTCCTGTACATACTTACATATCAATATAAATTACCTAATATGGTGGAAGACGCCGAAATTAACTTTAATAACCCTGGGCATCGCCTGTCAAACTTATCATTACATAAAATGCTCAAGTACTTTACTTAGGTAAGATATAACGTTAAATTCAAGTGAAGTACAAGTAAGAACGAACTTATAACAAACTTTAAGAAAAAGTAGGAAAGTAAGGTAAAGGTTATTTTAATCTCAATGTCTGACAACTTGCCTTTTCCTTTGCGCGCATCTGTTGGATATCGTAGATGACATTACACAATCCTAGCATACTCTTTAACATAGATACCTATATTATCCACCCGCCTACTTTGATACACCAGCTCCAGAAGATACTTAGGAAGATTATCATATTATCGAATATTATACAGACGTGAAGTATCAGCATGCCCCCTTCTTCCTAGGAGCGACGACCACCTTAACGGGAACGAAGACTCCAAGAATACAAACCTTCGTAGGAACTCACCATGGAAGCCAAGCAAGAACCGGTAGAGATCCCCCTCAAAATGCCGTGGCCTAACACGAAGAAACTATTTCCGTCAGGAATCATGCGAAGCCTGCTCATTGACCATCTCTATGGGTTTTAGAATACCCCTCAAGGAAAACGTGAAATCGTGCTACCGTTAGCAGCAACCGCAGATATGAGAATACTACACGATAGTATTATGATAATGCCTCTTCGATACGCCGAGTATTCGGAAGGAAAATTAGGGCGCTGGAAGTACGTGTTTGTAGAAAGAAGACGCCTATACGCACAAAGTATATGGGTAAAACGTGTATTGGGTAGAAGATATGCGGTACAAGTCTTGTTCTCGGATATAGTCTCGCTTCTATGGTTCCTCGAACGGAGAGCTCTCTACGATCCGGCATGTCTGGAGTGTCTTTATCCTCGTGAATGGACAGATATTTACCGAGAATATGGAAATGGCCTGCCCCAGATGCCAGCTTACTTGACCGCGGTCGAAATGTACATGGAGCGCACCTGGAATAAGAACCCATGTGACAACTACGAATACGACCTAACGTCCGATTACAAAGGTACTCCGACTTCCGTCGATACTCAAGTAATACACTTTTTAGGTCAGCTTGACGAAGCAATCACGGACCCGGACATAATGCTGGACTTATGCGTGGACGATAGTTTAGATTCTACCATGAGTGAAGGAAGTTTAGAGTCTATCATGTGCGAAGGAAGTTCAGAGTCTACTATCAGTGAAGGAAGTTTAGAGAGTTCATAAACCAAGTCGCACGAATGATACGGACGGTAGGGACATCATAGCGTCGCGCCTCGCTCAATTACTAAAAGGGGTGTGGTGGGGAAAATATGGTTACCAAGCGGTTTTATTTTATTTTTATTTTTTTAAAATTCAGCGCCGTGATATTAGTTAGTTATTCGGGGAACCCTCAGTTTTTGCGATGTTTGAACCAGGAGAGATGGTTTCAGACTTGGATCTATATAGTGAGCGTCGAAGAAAATTAAACTTAAAAGCGCGTAGGGCGATTCAATAATCCGTACAAAGTCCCTTTAAACGTAGTGACTGGGTTCGGCGTCTAATATCACTAATGGATATATGCAACAATAACTGGAAAATCAAACGAGCATATCCAAAAATACTCTCCAACAGCCTACACGCAAACCCTATCCTACAAAATCCAGGAATCCACCGCCGAAGAAGTCTTCCATCCTTGGAAATATCGCATGTTCTGATATGTCAAAGGGCGGGAAAAGCGACTCGGGCTCTAGTTCTTGGGTTTCCTGTGAGCACAGTTCCCTTGTGCGATATCCTGGTGTTTCGTGACGGGAACTGCGACCGTCAAGCCCGACCGGCGTAGCCATTGAGTTCTGTTCATTATCCCGGTTCCGTAGGTGTGGCCTCGTCGACGGTTGGCTATTACTCGTCGGACTCGAGTCACCGTTGGTTCGTGACTCCATTTTATGCTTGGCAAGGGCGCCGTATTTAAAGGACCATGCTTTACCCGGGGACGTCTGAATCCATTGATCGATTTGTATGATCAGGTCTCGACTAACCTGGTCTGAGACCTTTGACTGCGATTCATCATAATGTGCTAGGAGCAAAATGCAGTACCCGATACAGAGGCACAGGCAAGTGGGGATCACATCCATGAGGAAGGATGGCATCTCCAGAAACGTTTGCAAAACAAGCATGGCGTACTTACAAGCATTCACCCGCAAGGTACTGCCGCCATCGTCATTGTTTTGTCGCGGATGGACTGGAATGTGGTCCTCGTGATCGCTAACGTCTTCGTCCTCCATTTCCGAAAGAAATGTCCGGGGTCGCAGACCTTGTCCGACCTCTTCTAGAGACCGGACAGCAAGGATGAGACAGGCGGCGTGATATCCGATTTTCAGCATTGACGACGTTGGAAGGACTAACGCGCTTAGTAGACGTGCTGATGAACCCACCAGACGCTTGAACTTACCCAGCAGATGGTTCCATTTCTCCTTCCATGATAGAAATTCTTTACATTCTCCGCCATCACCAAGGTAGGTTTGGTGCGTGAGCTTCTGGTGTAGAGTTGAATATAGCAATATCTCAGCGACAAGCATCCCGTCTTGCATTGTGGCTTGGTAAAAATTTAGCAAGATGTTGCATTGATTAATATAAGGAGCTGGTATGATAGATGGCCTGCCTGTTGTTGCGGCCCAACTGCAACGCAAGCGATTTGTTAGCACCAAAATGGATCCCGTACGTCAACACTCACTGAAGGTGGTTCAGACAGATCTTGGACCATAGGTGGATTGATTTATGATCTTTATCTGTAAGGCTCCCTTGCTTTATGTTGTTTATTATCTTGGAGAAACTGATACTGAGCATTGCCTGCTTAGCACAATAGCCGGTCAACAACCAGCTATCAACGTAGTCGACCCCATTCTACTCAACGTCAGAGAAGAGTTATCCTATATAGCGGTAGAGTTCGCAAGTACTTACACCTCCCGGGCTATTTGCGTTATTGCTCATTATTAATATCGCGTTGATCTCCTCGAGATTTAAGGGGCTAGACAGCAGAGCTTGGCCTAGCGTGATTCGAACTTGCTCGTATATCTGCCTATGCATGGACGACCCGCGTATATCGTTACGATAGATGACTCCCATGAGACAGCAGACGCTGTGCAAGAAGGCAGATACCCTGCGAGTTTCTCCGCTAGCTGTCAAGTCCTCTATGCCGCATACGAGAAGGTTATGACCTTGGTAGCGGAAGAAGCTTTATATCATGTTAGATATTATAGCCTGCACCAACACTCCTTAATGAAGACTCTAGACTTACAGGTGGATTAGCTCATTGGCAGTCTGCTCATCGAGGAGCTGGAGCTGTATAAGATCAACATTGATATGTCCTAACATCCGCCTACAGCTTCTCGTTATTTGCTGCGATATTGATCTCAACACTACGATTGGTGCAGACTGAGCCCCCTTGTCAGCTGGCGCCGAGAAATACTCGGGAGTATGGCTTTCTTGTTCTGCGCGTAATAGATGACCATCACCAACGTTAGAAGAAGCCTTGCTAGCTGGAGCTCGACCATTTTGAGATTGAGCATTCGAAGTTAGATCTTTAAGCATTGACTTGATCTCTTGTAGCTCTACTTCATACCGTGATAGCCTAATAAGTGTGTAAGTCCACAATGGATCTATCGAAGGGAGCATGAGAGATCCTAAGGATTATAAATGTATACCTTTCTTCGGTGTTTGAATTGGCTTGCTCATGATTAGGACCAGATAAGAACGCTTCATTTTCTCCACGAAGAGAACATTCAATCCTTTACGCAGACCATTAGTGAAGAATTTAAGCATATATGGAGTGAGTGGAAGACACGAGGCACGGTGTTTTTTGTGCTGAAGATGTCATTTTGCGAACCTTAATGTCTGGCAACGATGACAGCCCTGCGCGCCTGGATCATATTCGCATCTGCATTTCAACTTTTGGCACGATAGACAAGAAAATGCTCGGCGCCGTCGCTTCTGCGGTTCCCCGGTCGGTTTATCCCCTACATGGCGACGTTTAGCAGGTTTGGGAGATGTGGAGGGTAGCGTCTCCTGGTGCTCGAGGTTATCGGTACGCGCGCCGTCGGTAGATCTCATTCTATACATATACACACTTATATGGCTTAGAAATTACATGGAGGTGGGAATCATTATCGCCGACGGAAATCGGAAGTGGATAACAAAGGGTTTTGTCGGACAGTAGCGGCGAGTAGTGGGAACAAGCAGATGTAGCGATGCGCCTATCGGAAGACCCACCCGACACCTTCCTTCCAAATTGCAGATGTCCGCCGGGTATCGGCGGAACCTCTAGCTTTCAGGTATTGTACGTACCTACCTGGGGTGGGTGTGGGGGCCCTAGACCTACATTCATCCAAGGGTCACTCCTTTGCTGACATATACTACCTGGGTAGGTACATACATGTATACTCGATGCAGCTTCAAACCAAATCATCTCTATTACCAACTAGAGGCCTCTTGAGATTGACAATTTTAATATAGTATGACCTATACTAGGTCCATTAAAAAAATTTAATATATGCTTAGTCTTGTAAAGATAGGTTATTGCTTAAAGTTGCACTTCTCTATTTTATAATAGATAATATATACCTATATATATTATTACAGAACTTAATTCATTAACATTTTACTTTTTCTACATATATCCCCATATTTAATTCATTATTATTCATTATTCAAAATATTAGATCTAATAATAAGACGTTAATATTATTTTCATATTACAACTCTAACAAGGCAGCTTAACCTTTCTACTTCTCATATCCACTTCTTCTTCATGTAGGTAATCCTTCTGTACTATAATCCACCCTCTTTATTCAATTCTATCCCTATTCTCTAATATTCTAATTACATGAGCCTACTAATTTCTATTCTCCTTTGGCCCTCAATAGTATCTTCCCGGTCTTCTCGCATCCCCACCTACATTTAGAAAATATGCATAGTGCGCCTTAGATAGGGAGGCAGTTAGCCTGCTTGGATATAGGACTGGGGAAACAGACGCTTCCACCAATACTTTTTTTCCCCAAAGTTGGTGAAAATACCATATTGCCTTCCTTTGACCTACTGGTTCTTTCAAGAACAACCCGTGATAGACCCGGGCAAGCTATTATTTGCAAGACAACGCACTTTCGTACGACCCCTGCGCCCAGCCTCGAATTTGATAATTCAAAGCAGCATCTTAATTATCACGCCTTGCTAGATATTTCTACTACCCTTACACGTTTTCTAGAAGAGAAGCCATTGGAACCACAAAAACAGACATAGGCTCTAAGTCGCCATAATCTACCCCTTATTGCCTTCATAACTATCATTATCATCCATTAAAAGGTACGAAAGAGCGTCCATAGGCGTGAATATTATCCCCTACCATCATAATTACCTTACGTTTACCATACATCTATACATCGTGCCAGTATTGTACCTTCTCTTGCCAATACAGTCACAAGCTATTTGGCCTTTCTTTCCCCTTTCAATCATCCCGCCACTGTTAGCGTCCAGTTTGATCTTCACGTCGTTAACAGCTTTATCCTACTACCGAAGATCAAAATCTATATGACAGGTGGTAGGTAAGTCAATTATTTTATGTTGCCATCTCCACTGCTCTTCCTAATTCGTCAGTACTGATGTATTCAATGGAAATCAATCACAGCACCAAACATTTGTCAGGCTTAAACTACTCACATCATCATTGTAGTATCTATCTAGCAGTTAAATAACTATGGATTCAGCTCCTAGTTCATCGCGTGGCTCTGAGGAATGTCGTCGGTCCAGCTCACCGGCGGTTTGGGAGGAGGAGCGCCCACGAGATAGTGCTCAGGCCGATATTGAACGTCGATTTCGACAAGCGCCACATGTAGCCCACAGGATTGGTGACGAGGCTGATAATCCTGAGGAGGACGATGCCATATTATCAGACGACATCGCTCAAGCAATTGAGGTTATTGATCTAACCACTAGGATACAACGAAAACCGCGTGAAAAGGTTGTTAAACGCAATCAACCCATAGATCGCAGCCAGAGAATTAAGCACTATAAATTAAACAGCCAGAAACTGGAGCGCGGTGTTCTAGTCGAAATGAGAGCGATTGAACGACTGAAGTTTACATCATTCTTGTATATACAAGATATAATCGACACTGGGAATGATGTCGTGCTCCGGGGACTTCCTTTGACACGCACAAGGAACTTAAGAGGCCAATTACCACGTCTTCGCAATGAACTTGCCTTTATACTCGAGATTGATAAGGACGACCAACGACCTGATGAGGAACAAGCGGTAATTGAGATACCACTGGATAGAGTTGTAAGGATCCGAAATTTCGTTATTACCAACAAGGACTTCCCTGAACACCGTTTCCCTAATGGGATTTACAAGAACATTATCGAGATAGAGGAGGAAGGGGTTCTCGTGTGCCGTTGGAAATGCAGATACTTCTGGAGCAATGCTATGAAGAGGTGCAATGGCAAGCCTCCCGTTGAGTTGGAGGTGTCACGCATGACTTACGAAGAAGTACAAAAAGATAAAAACCGGACTCCTGATAATTGTTTACGAAATAAATGGCGGGGTGGGATAGTTCGTGGTGGCTCTTTCATTCCAGACCAACCTCATCACTCTAGGATGGCGGTAGACGTTGACGACGCCGAGAACCAAAATGATATATTCAACGATAATCCGATTCCAAAAAAGCCAGGGCAACAATATACCTTTGCCGACATGTTCTGTGGAGCCGGAGGAGCATCCTGCGGCGCAAAGTCTGCTGGGTTTCGTATAACGGTAGCCTGTGACAATGCCCTCGGGGCCTGTAATACCTATAGTGGAGAATTCACAGAAGCAGAATTATTCCGGAAAGATATGTACGAGTTCATCATGATGCACCAAACCTCTACTAGTCGTATTGACGTACTCCATCTATCACCCCCGTGCCAGTATTGGTCGCCAGCCCATACAACTCCCGGCGTAGGCGACGAGGCGAATATTGCTATCCTATTTGCATGCCATGAACTTGTCAGGGTCCTTCGCCCACGGATATTCACAGTAGAGCAGACATATGGTATCCTTCATTCGAGATTTGAATACTATTTTAACGCTCTAATCCACGGGTTCACTCGATATGGCTACTCTGTTCGATGGAAACTAGCCAACCTACTTCAATGGGGAGCAGCATCACAAAGACAACGCTTGATCATGTACGGTTCTTGCCCGGGAGAGAAACTGCCACAATTCCCACTAGCTACACACGCAAAGGACCCCGAGACCGAACCGGGGACTAAGAAATTCAAGACGGTCAGGCAAGTTCTAAGGAAGATACCTAGAAACGCAGCACGCGATGACCCTCTCCATAGCACCGAAAGGCTTAAAAGAATGGCTCACAAACCGTGGGATCCTGACGTGCCGCTTTCTCGCACTATTACTTGTGGTGGCGGCGTAGGAAATTATTATTTTAACGGGAAGAGAGACTTCACGCTGCGAGAATATGCAGTATTGCAGGGCTTTCCGGTAAACTACAAGTTTGAGCGGCCAGAGCAGAAGCGACAGATCGGCAACGCGTTCCCACCCGTTGTAGTACGGACGTTGTATAAACATCTTCGCAAGTGGCTGGAGGATCAGGACCGTGTCTACACCGATGACAAGCTTTCGGAGTCTGAGGATAGTATTGTTAATGTAGATGATGATGATGATGATGATGATGATGATGATGATGATGATGATGATGATGATGATGATGGAGGAGAGTGGACGGATGATTCTAGCGACGATGGCGAAGTCGAATATCTGGGAGAACAACCAATCGATCGCAATAACAGCGTAGAATATCTAGGGGGGCGATATTTACATCAGCAGGATAGCGAACCACATACCATCCACGATTCGGATTCAGGAGACGATGCTATGGATACAGATGCCCTGAGCCAAGATGTTCATAGCCCCGATATCTCCATTGATGTAGTTCAAGCGGTGGGAGATGACCCTTTTCATCCCATCTGCATTAATTGAGAGGAAGTGAAGATGTTGGGGCTTGCAGCCTATCTGCAGCGGATTATGAGTCAAGGCTTCACCACTTGTCTTAAAATATAAAATGCGTGTTGCGTTGTTGTGCTCTATATGGAAGGGGGGATAGACGATAGACTAGGAGCCAGCCAACGCAGCCGAGACAGAAGAGATAGGCCACACTTGTTAGTTTGCCCATCATAGATTGGAGGCTCATTAAGCATAATGAGAATGATTACCACCATTCATTGGTGCTGCGTTGATTTTGGCTCCTCAGTTTCGTCTGACAAATCAAATCCCAGGATCATTTTTGCGTCCCTGTTCGATGTCCGTGATGCTGTCAAACCCAGAGTTTTCTCAATGGCTTAGTTTGGTTAGACTTGGGACTGCTGCGAGCTTATGTGCATGACAACCACACATGAATCGTAAGATCCGGTGATATCAACCTTGGTAACGTCCTATTTCCATAATGAAGGGGTGCGCGAAATGGCGTTACGATTGGGACCGACTGAGATTTGGACGTTGTAAGCGATACCCGAGTTTTACAACATAGTATGTTGAACCGATAACTAAGCAAGCCGTGGACGACTCCATTCCAAGCCAATACTTTGATCAAGATGCAGTGTTCGGTTAGATAGTATTAAGGGGTTCGTCCGTCTGACAGCTTAGAAGCTATGGATTATACTGCTCGAAAACGACGATGAGGCTGGTAGCGAGATGAGCTTGTCAAATCGGGTTACGGAGCCAACGACAACGCACTCGCTTTGCGAACAGGGGAAGCTGTCGTGTGTGGACGCCAGGGGGCTAAAGTCTAGAACATCAGAGCTGTGCCGTCGAGCTAGGCTAGTCGAATATAGGAATTTTGTCGAAGTCATGATTGTTCCGGCAGGACAAATTGGGGATGGCCTGGAAAAAGCATGCCAAAGGGGTAAATGTCATATTTACAGGACACACAATTACAATAAGCCAGTCTGTTGGCAATTAGAAATTCAATAAGCTCAAGATGTTAGCAAAAGAAATAACTAATCTGGTTCGGCCGAATTGAGACTTATCCACAGTAGCATTACGTGTCCGACCTTAGAGGCTCAAGTTTGGTAAATAGCACGAGGCCGATATACCATGTAGAAGCCAAGAAACAAGAGGGGCGGCGACGTGAAGCCAGAGTTCACAACGGATGAGGCCGTCTGCAGAAGCGGACTTCGCTGGCTGAATGTATCGGGATTCGTGACCCTCAAGGAACTTATCGAACTACTGAGTAGGAATGAAATGGAATCTAGGCTGCTGATTGACACGTCCTTGGGTGAAGCAACTCGACCAAAAGCAAATATTCCGCGCCACCACGTCCTGTACGTCTCGTCCGTCTCGTCCGTCTCGTCTATGCTTGTCAAGCTTCTTAAATTTTGTTTTTGTTAGCAGGGCGAGTGGAATTTCGGAATCGAGATCTACGGGGATGATGTTACAATGCGGCTGCACAGCTCGTCACTTGGATACATCTGAGACATGAATACGAATGTGCTGCGTAGAGACCCAGGCATTAAAAAGTCTAGACCGTCAAGTCGTTGCTACGGATTTAGACTTGTCAGATGGCCCAGACTAATGCGCCGGACAGATGGTAACCTCTCAGATTGGGAAGAAGCTTACACAGTAGCCGAGATACACCAGCCGATTTCTTCCTTAAAGAAATGGATAATGCTGGTTAAAAGGCGCAGGGTTACGACGGATGGATCCGACCTTTCTGGAGCGTCTTTTAAGATAGGGCAGAGCGAGAGCGAGAGAGGGACAGCCAATTTCAACGTGCAGCCGGTCGAGATGATGCTGTTAGCTGACATGCCGGATCACGCACAATCCCAAAGGAACCTATGTAATCATCTCGCCATAGATCGATATATGGATGTATGTGATCTAGCTGAAGTAAGTTTTTACGTGACGAGATAAATTATCATGCAGTTGCCGTGATCATGCGATTCATTCTTATGAAGGAGTAAGCAATCCAATCTCCAAAATCATGAAAAATCAGGAAAAATCGATTTTTAACGACCCCAGCTTTTTTTCTATCCTAGTCCTAACAATGTCAAAAAGAGATTCGGAGTGACACACGGCCCTTGCGTTAAAGCCGACATGGCTTGGGCTTCGAATTTGACTTAGTTATCATACTATGTATATAACTAACTAGCTAGTTAAGAGAAATAATAGCAAGAACTAACCTTCTGGTAAAACCCGTGCGAAGAGAGCAGAGTCAAACGCATGGACAACCAAGTCAACATCAGACGGATGGGGGAGATTATTACCGCGGTTATTGGCTGGGATAGGAATCTGAATATCTCGATTATCCCACGTTTTTCTTAATACACGTCTTATTTTGGATCTAGTTATCAGATCCAGCTTTGCTTTGTCCTTGTCGTGTTTGTGTCAGTACCAGGAGGATCGGATCAAGAAGCCCCTCTTCTTTACGTAGCTGGGAGGTGAAGAATCGAATTCGTTATAACAGAAGATTTCACCAACTGGAGTTTAAAAAGGGGGCGTTGTTCGAGACTCGGACTTATTGAAGCAATATAATATAAATATACAGAAGAATCTGTAACTAGCGTAGTAATATGGCTTTTCGAATGTAATGCTAAGCCGAGGGAAGTAAGCTTAGCCGTCGAACAGACAAAGCGATTCGCGGTTATTATTTCGCAGCCTGATTTCCGAAATAAGGCTGCTTCGATTTGCATACGTAGGTACCTAAGTACCTACATAGGTATGTATTGCAGTTGATGTCGTTGTGTCGTTGTGTCGTTGTGATAGTGACTGCATTCTGTTCCTGAGCTACTGTAGGCACCCCTTAATTAACCATGCATAACCCTTGTATTGCCAAGCTACGCTGTGCCGATCGTCATTTTAGAGGCCTGTCAGCTACTACTATGATAACTCCCTAAAGCTTACTGCTCTAGCTTCGAGATACTTGCTATACGCGTATAATTACAGTGGAAAACACAAGTACCACGGGAATTTAGGCTTCTTAGCTAGCCGATACTATGTACTGCAAGAACATCCGAAAAGCGATGCGAGTAAACGTCATCCCGAGTTGCAGAAACGTTCGGCAGAAGGAAAGACGAAAGGATCAACAGAATTTGGCAGTAGCTTAAAAACGTTAATCAAATCATATAGTTATTAAGGGGATGTTTGGTTGCATAAGCTTGGGAAGACTTATGGGGGGTAAGCATAAGTATCAGCAATGTGTTAGAAAGGTACCGCTTAACTTATCCCCACCAAAATTTGGCTTATTTGCAGTTCCACAGTACTTTCTCATGCATCCAATCAAATTTAGAAATCCCGCTTAATTTTTTCCATAATCGAAAAGCATCTCTCGAGGTGCTTTTCGGCTCGCTTATTTTGATTTTACAGCACTTTAGTGCTATAAATGCCTTATAATTACAGCATATGTATATGCTATAATTACAGCGCATGTATGTGCTATAATTGCAGCGCATTTAATGGTTATTGTATATGCTAAATATATAATTACAGCAGGTTGCGATAGTGAGGGTTGCGATAGTGAGGGTTGCAATAGCGAGGTTGCGAATAGCTTCAATAAGTAGGTATAAACCAATAAGCCACGGCTTCCAAACGTTCCGTAGCTTATAAGAATTAAAGCAAGCGTTGATTCGTTAAATTTATAGTGGGTATTGCCCCACAATCAAGTCATAATTCAGCAACTTATGTGTCAAGGTTGGCACGAGCCATAATCAAAGCCCAGCTTATGCAACCAAACACCACCTAACTATGCGTACTATGTATAATTAACCGCCGCAGCAGCCACTAATGGAATCTACACCAATTATGCTAAACAGTACTTTTTATGTACAAGTTATAATAATACTTAATACCTTATAACTAGACATTTTAACCAATAGTAACACTCGACAACTCAATTTTGGAAGCGTCAAAACTTGAAATGGCACTAACTAACGTAACTCTATAACGTCCAATGAAATGTCCAATATCTAAGGTTAAGCACTCATTTAGCTACCTATTTTTGGAATGGCGTGGGTACTTAGTATGGCATGTACTTGGTATACGGATCCGCACACAGTAGTAAATGCGTGTTTAGACTTATCCTTCTCCTTCTCCTTCTCCTTTTTCTCCTTTTATGTACACTTCTTTCGGCTTCTCCTGGCTTTCTCTGCTCCCGGCATCTTAATAGAGCCCGTGCACATCCGCTCGAGAAACCCCACAAACTAGTGAATATGGGCAGGGTACAGCAAAGACGAAAACCCTTGTCTACAGGCCTGCATCTTTGCCCGGCGACTCCACAAGCAAAGATAGTTCGAAGGAGGTGAGACGATTCAGGCGAGCCTCGCCATTGGGACCGCCCGTCACCTAGGGTAGATGTCGACGATCTGAATTAGGCCAATAGTACCAGAGTACTGACCGCTATGCGCTTCTTCAACTAAACTGGCCTAAAAAAAACTCCGAATTCGAACTTGCATCGCCTACCGCTCTGCCACTGGTCAAATCACGGGTGGCCGGGTAGCAATGGAAGGCCCATGTAACTCCCCTAGTAATTCTTGTCAATTCTTGTCAATTCTTAGTATTCCTAGTAATTCCCCTTGGTCAGTGTGTTGATGCTAATTTCATACGATGGGATAGAAAAGAGAGCCTATGCCGTCTCTTACCATTCTCTCTCTTCCTTCCTTCATTCCCATCAAGCTTCGGCCAAGATAGTCACTCTTTTGTGCTTTCGGCATAATCACTCTCTTTTTGGAATATTTACTATTCCAGTCCATTCTTTAAGCAGTTGCTGTTTGCCAAGTTTGATTTCAATATGCGTTTCTCTACCCACAGCTCTGCGGCTGTGGCCATGGCGGCTCTCGCCAGCGCTACTGCCCCGGTCTCCGAGCGCCATCTCCTTGACCTAGACCTTCCCAAGGACCTCAGCCAACCCATATCTGCTAATGTGGACCTGGGTATCGACTTGAGCGGCACTACCCTCGCCGCCGGTGTTATCGCCGGTGTGGCCGTTCCCCCGGTTGTCGGTGTTGGTGCCGATGTCGAGGTTGCTGTCGTTTGTGACACTTGTTTCACCAAGGGTACCATCAACGCCAGCATCTCTTTGGACAACGTCGTTCCCGCTCTCAGCCTGTCACTCCAGAACATCGAGGCTAAGCTCGACCTCGACATCAGCATTGGTGCTGCTGCCACCATTGCTGTCAACCTATTCACTCCCCCCAACCCTATCACTCTCCCTCTTCCCGGCCTCAAGGTTGACGCCCTCGTCTCCCTTGACCTTATCCTTGGTGTTGAGACTGCAATCGATCTATCTGCTGGTATCGACTTGAAGCTTGTGGAGGACGCTAAGATCGAGACCGACATTCTCGCCGGAAAGATCCTGGATGCAGCTTTTTCTGGTCTGTCTGTCCAAGTTCTACCCATCGAGGTTCGAATCGGTTGCACTAAGTTGTTGGCCGATCTCCGTCTCCGTGTCGAACTTGGTGTTGCTGCCGAAGTCGATATTGACGACATAGTCCCCATCCTTGACCTTC
Organism: Daldinia sp. FL1419; assembly: GCA_025201765.1. Classification (NCBI taxonomy): domain Eukaryota; kingdom Fungi; phylum Ascomycota; class Sordariomycetes; order Xylariales; family Hypoxylaceae; genus Daldinia; species Daldinia sp. FL1419. The sequence goes on from MU623450.1 coordinate 67,945, forward strand.
CCGAGATCGGTGCTGGTCTTGAGGTTGCTGTTTTCGCCAACTTGCTTGAGTACGTTGGTTTCTTCTGTGCTACTCCTAGCTGCCCGCTTTCCAAGGAGTCCTATGGCTTGAACATTGGTGCTGCTGTGGAGCTAGATGTCTCCGTGGAGGATCTTCTGTCCATCCACCTTGCTCCTACCGTCTCCACTGCTCTCCTCAGCTACCCCACTACTACTCTGTGCGAACACCCCTCGTACACTCCTATCCCGACTCTTTCTGCTACCACGGCTTCCATCCCTGCTTCCGTTACTGGCTCTGTGTCTGAGTCTGGTGCAAACTCTGGCTCCGTTACTGCTACTGGCCCTGGTTCTGACTCCGAGTCTGCTACTGCTACCGGATCCGGCCCCGCTTCCGGCCCCGGCTCTGTTACCGCCACTGCCCCTGGCTTTCCTACCGGCACTGACGCTATCACTTCCGCCACCTCTGCCACGGATGCTGCCTCTTCTCCCGTCCCTACTGGTGGTTCTATTACCTCTACCGTCACCAACACTCAGACTTTCACTGTCACCCAGTGTGCTGCTTCAGTTCCTAACTGCCCTGCTGGTTACGCTACCACTGCTACTCTCATCCACACTACCGTCTATACTACCGTGTGCCCTGCTACCCAGACTGGGGCTATTACTGCTCCCCCGCCGAAGCCCACTCACAGCAAGTCTACTCCTCCCACGACTGTGACCAAGACTGTCGTTACTCTTGTCCCCTGCTCTGAGGCCTCGACTTTCACTCCCCCCACCAACGTTCCTACTGCTCCTTTCCCCACCGGAGGCAAGGCTACTCCTAGCACCACTCCCGCTGGCAGCCCCTCTTCCAGCTACCCTGCCGGATCTCCTTCTGCCTCCAAGCCTGTTGGTACTCCTTCCGTTACTGGCCCTGCTGGTCCCTCCGGTCCTTCCGCCACTAGTCCTTCTCAGACTGGTCCCACTGGCCCCTCGCAGAGTGGCCCTGCTGGTCCTTCCCAGAGCGGTCCTGCTGGTACTCCTTCTGCCAGCTACCCTGCCAGCTCCGGCTCCGTCACTGTCCCCGGCACCAAGCCCCCTGGAAGCTACACTTCCGGTGGTAGCTCTAACACCCTCCCTGTTGGCACTCCCAGCAGCGTTCCTGGTGGTCCTGTCTACCCTACTGGTGGCTCACCTTCTAGCCCTGCTTACCCGACTGTCGTGCCTCCTTACCCCACTGGTCCCATCGGCGGTGGCTCCAACAACACTGTCCCTGCTGCTCCTACGTCTCCTCAAACTTTCAGCACCTACGCACCTAGTGCTAGCCCCGTCAACCCGGGTACTTCAGGATATCCCACCATCCCCGGTGAGACGCCTATCCCGACTGCTGGTGCTGCCAAGGTTGGCAGTGGCTTAGCTCTCGCCGTCGCTGGTGCTTTCATTGCCCTCCTATAAGGGGTTGAAGGAATATAGTGTTGATGTAGTTGGAATTGGGGGAGAAAGGTCTTCTAATATGTAATGTTTCATTTGATAGCAAGCGTGTTAGCATAGCTTGGGTATATACTATATATGTTCATGACAGCTTTTAGATTAAGTAAATCTTGGTCGTTGATCGTTTAGTTTTTGTTATGTGATTTGATTTGTAATTTGAATTATCTATAGAAAGATAGACTAGTTGAACATAATCGAAGTACACTTAGTCAACAATATCCTGGCGCAAGAACCGTACAACTCGAACTATGTAACGAACTCGAACCCCTAAAATATTGCACAAGAAAAAAACACCCATTTGCAATATTCGAAGGCAACACATCAGAGACAAACTGCCTTTAATTATCCGTAAGTAAATTGTGCACTCGCATCCTCAGTATTCGTAATTAGTTTTTACTCGTTGACTTATCTTCGGATTTATTACTCAAATGCATCTCACCGGTGTGACGTTAGGCTTTTGTTACTTTGTACGAATTTGGAGGTCACGTGGAACCCCTATTTCTGACAAGCTATAATGTAACACTATGATAAAGCTTCAACTATTCCCACATCTCTCGCCTATCAAGCCTTTCCTAATTACGATAGTAAGATAATTTACGTATCTGGATCTAAAATCCCACAAATCTTTAGAATTCAACTGCCGTTGACCGCCGGATCAACTTAGCTTACACAAGATGTCTAGGACCCGACTAATATGTTAGTTCGGGTCCAGCGGTTACGTATGTATCCCTAACTTCCAGGACATACCCGGCCATCATCGTCCTACCAGAACGTTTCTAGTTAGTCCACCGTCCTCGTAGCTTCGGCCGGTTCGGTCTCCGCTCTCTTTGGTCTGCATTTTCGGTTGGTTTATCTCACCTTTCTTCCCCACACCTCATCCTCATCCCGCACTAAGGGATTCTTAGGAGGATTGTTATACCCGTAACCATGAACTAAGGGTCTCGAAGCGCTTGCTTACTTTACAGGATTGAGGATTGCTTAATTTTTATCTTTCAGCTCCTATAAAAACGAGATTCCGTTACCGATCCTCTTGGTGAGTGAATTACCGCGTAAGTAGTAGTTATATCTCAGCCATTCTGTCCCCTTTCTGCTGGTCGAGTCAGTTCGTTCCCCTCTCTTCCCATCTATTTACGTCAAAAATTCAACGCTAGAAGCCTGAAGTAAAGAGATCATACTACGAAAAAGAAAAAAAAGAAAAAAAGTAGAAGAAAAAAGGAATAAGAGAAAGAGATAAAAGACATACCCTCCATTCTAGTAATCTAAAGATGGCACCTCCCTTTCGCGCCGAGCACTTGGGTTCGTTATTACGACCTGAAGAACTACTAAATGTGCGTACAACAATCCGGGACAAGGGTATCTCGGCAGAGGAGGCAGGGCTACCGGCAGTTGAGAAGAAGGCCATTGGAGACGTAGTCAAGCTGCAACAAGACCTAGGCTTGAAGGCAGTCAACTCGGGCGAGTACAATCGCACCCGATTCTGGGGTCTGTTTTGGGATGAGATCGAGGGCACCATTCGTCTGCAAGATGCTGACGCTAGCATGTTCCGTTTATACCACCCGGACGTCGTTAGTCTAATCGAGGCTGGTCGAAAGGTTATGCCCGGAGAGTCCGTGATTGCTGGAAGCAAGCTATCGCACAACCCTAGCAAGGCAGTGTCCAACCTGTCCGAACTTCAGGAGGTGCAGGCTTTCGTTCCCAAGAGCGAATGGGGCAATATCAAGCTTACTATGATTGCGCCGTCCTGGTTTCATATGAGGTACAAGCAGGGCCGAGCCTATACCGAGGAAGCCTATGCCGACGACGCCGAGTACTTTGCGGACGTCGCCAAGGTGTACCATGCCGAATTAGAGACGTTATATAAGGCCGGGCTACGGAACGTCCAATTCGACGACCCCGGCATGGCTTGTAAGTCTACTTGATATGTTTCTATGTTAAAGTAGTGTCTTAAGAAGCATGTGGCTAACAAGAAACTAGACTTCTGCTCTAAGGATTTCCGAAAGGGTTGGGAAGAAGACAAGGACAATATCGGCACGTGGGAGGACCTTCTCGACGCTTATATCAAATTGTACAACGACTCCCTCGCCGGCTTGCCAGCGGACTTCCACTCGGGTATCCATCTGTGTCGAGGTAACTTCATCGGCGGAAGGCATTTCTCCGAGGGAGCGTACGACATCATCGCCAAGAAGCTTTTCGAGAACCTAAACGTAAACACATTCTATCTCGAGTACGACACCGAGAGAGCGGGCGGATTTGAGCCTCTGCAGTTCCTCCCCAAGAACAAGCACGTCGTCGTCGGTGTCATTAGCACAAAGTTAAGGGACTTAGAAGATAAGGAGGAGACCAAGGAGCGTATTTACAGAGCGGCGGACTTCGTTGCGAAGGGTAGCGGCCAGACTCGCGAAGAGGCCCTCAAGAGGATTTCCATTAGCCCTCAGTGCGGCTTTAGCACCCACGAGAGCGGATACCCGTTAACGGTAGAAGACGAGAAGAAGAAGCTATCGCTCGTGAGGCAGATAGCGAATGAAATCTGGGGCGAGCCCTAGATGCGTAGGCATCTATAGATGTGTACATGACATAGGAGTTCCAAACGGAAGATTATTCGTTGGCTAAGTGTGATCTGCGGGGGTTTGGCAGCGTGTTCTTGGCTACTTCAACAGTCCAAAAATTGGGTTAGGCGGATAAAGACGGGGAGCCGCAGGCACGACGGCGGCAAGGCGCATATTTTTGGGTATACCCGTGGAGAATCAACTTCTAGGACGCACATAAATGGATTCTCGGTCTATGGGGCCGGGAGAACAGTCTGAAATAAGCTGACGTAGTATATGCGTAGTATATGCGTAGTATATGATATGTATCTACCCATTATATATACGGGATATGGCAGCAACACCAAATAGGCCCTATAGTTACGACCGGGGTATCCCGATTTGCCTCATGCGCTTGATAATAGCAAGCGACGGTATGATATACTGGAACTTAGACTTATAAGCCCTAAATATCGCGACTTTGGAAATGGTATGACTGGCTAGTACCTCTTCGAACTGAGGCATACCATCATCTCGTCGTAATGTAGGGCATCTAAGGTGTTTCTATCTTTTAGGCGAACGACTACTACAATTGCGTAGTAACTCTGAACTGACGAGATGCACCTCAAGATTTCGCCTTCGTCAAGATAAAACCGTGATAGCCGAAACCAGAGCCATCACCAAGAACCTCCATCTCGATATCCCAGTTCGTTCCGTCGCAATTCAGCAGGGGTCTTATGAAATGCGGCTGCCGATACGTCACGTAGAGGAATACCCCGTCGTCCTTGAGAACCCGATTTACCTGTGTAGTGTTAGGCGTCTTATATGATTACATATAGAATGAACCGAGGGTAAATTCGAGATAACTGCTTGTATCTAAAAGCGATATGCGAATGAGTAAGACCTACCTCGCGGATATATTGGCCGGTATTTTGTTTAACATCGTCTGGTGGGCTCCAGGGACTACCATGTATCATGGCGTCCAAGGTTCCCTTATCGAATGCGACGTCTATCGACTTTTGAGGGATGTCGTCCAAATGACGGACATCACCATGCTTCCATTCGATGCCTTCCATGCTAGAGTGTCGCTTAGACATGAGATCAACGACAACCGTAGAGAAGTCGATGCAAAGCTGGTTCTTGTAACCCCTTTCCCATAACCCTACCGGTACATCCTATCAAATACGTTAACTAAGAAGAAATGTATTTTATCTAAGGTTAGGTAACTACCTAGGTGTAGAAACATACGCTATCTCCGGAACCCAAATGCAAAAGTCGTGGGTTCGTATCGGGACTCCGAGTTTGAAAGAGTCTCCGATCGAGAAAAGACTCGAGTTCGGCGAAATTTCGAAACCATTCGTGAGTTGGACCATCTCCTTCGGCTTGCGCATAACGCTGATCCCAGAAGCTAGGATGTGCGAGACGCTCGTTCTCTTCATCCGAGCCCATTTTGGACTATCGCAGCCCGAATAAGATATTGATGTATAGGAGGTATCTATTTATGTACAATGGGTACTTCCATGTACATACAGGATCGGGATGTAGTGTATTGATCTTCGGCGCCTCTCAAAACCGCTTTACGGGGTTAATGTGGGGTATCCACGTGATATTTGTGCAGGGAAAACAGGGCTGCAGGTACATTGTAGTACGTGGCACCCTCAACCGATTTCAATAAGCCCTGGTCATTTGTAACACTCACAACTATCACGGATTAGATTTTTTATGCTTGGATCGCATTATCATTCTTCACTTACGACGAGACGTTTTCGTAACTACGTAATATATTTGATGCATATCGCGGGGAGATGGTAGGGCTGTTACGTACCTCCTAGGTTAGGCACTTTTAAACTTTTAAGACTTCATGCTTAATATTAGACTAGGTTAGAATAATAAGTTAAATTCTATAATAAGCAATCATGTATCGAACATTGCGTCACTCTACATGGATATACTGTATGTATATACGCCTACCCATCTATTTATCATCGATAATACTACGTCATCATGCTCTCTACAAAATCCAAACAGATGATTTGCATACGTGATATTTCAGGTTTGTCACAGCATAAGAAAGGAATCACGTATTGCCGTAACCAAATATTTTCGAAGCGCGATAGAAAGAACAGAGAAAGAAACAACAAGAAAACACGATGGCGGAAGTTGCAGCTGGCATTTGGGCGGCCGAACAAGCCGTCTCCACGAGCCTTTACGCGGGAGCGGCCGCTTATACCATATCAAAACCTACTATGCCTCTCAAGGCCGTCTTTTCACAGCTAGGGTCTACGATAGATGATGTTGCAAGGTATGCCTACTCTACGTGATATCTCTCCTTTCGGACTCATGTGGTGGTGTATTTTTTTTATTCTTTATTCTTTATTTTTTTCATATATTATATTCTAATTCGAACAAGCGTCTCGCTCTCCAGGTCCCATCATACACTTACCGTAGTGGGCGACAAAGCCTATATCTTCGGAGGCCAAACGAGTCAAGGGAAGCTTTCAACTAACAATATCCATTCCATAGCACTACCCACGGGCGATGCTACTGCGCCCAATCATCAGGTGTTACCGGCCATTACTGCAGAGAAGGGCGGGTCCGTGCCCGCCCCGCGAATGAAGCATTCTGCTTGCAATTTGAATAACCGCGTTGCTATCTATGGGGGTTGCGATGAAGCCGGAAATGTTTTAGACGAAGGCTCTACTATTTGGTTGTTCGACGTTGAGAAACTTACGTGGAGTACTCTTAAACGTTCTAGCCGCCCGGAGAGAACACCACGCGCGAGAAGTGACGCATGCTTACTTGCGCACGACGGCAATCTTATTCTCGTGGGCGGAAGAAACTCGAATGGCGAACCATTGGCGGACGTCTGGCATTACAATTGTTTCACCGAGGTCTGGAACCAGCTGCCACACGCCCCAGCCGTCATTACCAGCGCGGCAATCTCAGGACACACATTATATACGATCTCTAGTTCCGATAACCTGAGCAGTGAAGTGCATCATCTGGAAATTCAACCATACACCGGATCACCTGCAACTTGGCAGACCGTCTCGTTTCCCACCAACCCCTTAACGCCGGGGCCTGGGCCACGGTCGCGTGCTGGATTAAAACCAATCACGACGGGATATGGGCGAAACTATCTTCTTTATTTCTTCGGCGATCGCCAAGGAGACGCAGAGAAGGGAGATCTACTTCAATGGAGTGATTTATGGACCTTCCAACTCCCATCTAGCGATGTAGATGTCAAAGCAACCGCCACTGTGAAGGAAGCAATCAAGCCGGCCAAGATCAAAGATCAAATACGCGCAAAACTCGGTGCTGACACAGGCGGGTCTAGTTGGGCCGAAGTTGAAGTGCAGCCACCTGGTGATCTAGATGCGCAAGAGGGCAAGATTCATCCTGGCCCACGAAGCTCCTTTGGGTATGATGTAACGGCTGATAGACGGCGCATCGTGTTATGGGGAGGATGTAATGCGGTCGGGGAGCCGGAAGGTGATGGGTGGATCATTGAATTCTCATAGATCTACTGTTCTACAATGATGCCACTGCTTCTATTGTTGAGGGTCTAGTCGAGTGTCTAGTCGAGGACAAGAGACACTTGAAAGGCAATAAATGAACGAGAAAACCCGTCTTTCCAGTCAATGTATCGCACCATACTCCTAGGCGAGTATTAAAAGAATCGACAATGGGTATGTTCGCCTCTCCAAGGCAGGCTTTGTTAATACTGGGCAATGAAAGAAGACTTCGGTTTAGTCCCTAGATAAAACGGTCACCTGGTCGTAGAACATTCGTAACGAGCGCGGATACATAACTCGTGGAATTAATTTCTATCCCGACCCAAACTACGGACAACCTACAACATGGCTAAACGTTACAATATTCCTTCCGTCTACGATACCACTCCGTATCATGCATACTGTGTGTCTGACAACGGGGAAGAGGATGACGACGTATGTGTATGGGACGGTCCCCCAAAGCTTGTAGATATGTACGATAGCGAAGATGAGCGAATAGTGGCCGAAATTCATAGTGGTATCCCCGAAGAGAATTGGCTATATCGTAGCGAAGCGCGAAAAGACAAAACCCCGACACCCATACGACCTAGCGGAATAAATAGGAGAGACAGCGAAATAACGGTAAAGAATATTTCCAATGACCCAGAGAAAACGCAGGAGGAGATTCAGCTGCGGCAAGTCGCCGATGGGCTACTAGCTACTCGGAGAAATCTAACTAGAATGTCGCAATTCATCTTGAAGTTAGAATGCCGCGCGGGGAAAGTCACAAAGGAAGGGATCAAACAGACCCTCGACGCTACTGTTGCTGATAATAGCGATGTGGCCAACCTCTATCCAACATACCTGGATGAACTCGAGGAGATCAAACATCTCAGCGAGAGTACGTGGCAGCGTTTATATCTCATAGACAGGCACTGGCAACGAGTGAGCCGCCAGAACCATGCTGCAAAAAACAGCGGCCCTCCCATCAAGCTGGACAGCGAACCGGTCGTAAAGGCGTTCTTGAGGGAAGAGAAATCAACCAACCACCTCACGAGCAGAGACCCATGCTACTACACGGCTGGGAATCTAGCGAACGGGAGAAGATTCGAAGATTGGATCGCTTTTCTACAGGACTTCTGTAAGTTCAAGGATGACCCGACCGAGGAGACTAAGCTCGTACATCTAGCCTGGCGCTTCTTGGACCGCGAGATACGCGGTCCTCGACCGTCCGACCCTGCGCGCATCCAAGATTTTATAGCCGAGCTCAATGGAAAATACGAGAGTGGTGCCCTCGATAAGGCGATTAACAACCCGCAGAAGCGGCAGGAGGATGACGACCAGGCGTGGGCGACTATCAAGAAGTGTTGGTTTTCGGGGATTCAGCATTAGATATTTACCTAGGTACGCGTTAAGATTGATAGACTAATATAACATACTGGCACAAGAAAGCGTCCTATTTGGAGCGAGTAGTTAAACTGTGATGCATCAAATGTTCTTATTAGAGGTGGATGTGTAATTTTGTGCTTCGTATCCTAACCCCTATTCAACACAATAAGGGGTCTTGTTGGCCGTACATTTCGTTAAACCACCAGAACTACTGAAATATTCGCACCAAGGTCTGAGCTATGTGAGATATATTGCACGCTTCCTTATGTTCGTAGCAGAATTTAGAAATTTAAGAGATCATAGATACCTACATACCTACTCCGAGTTGCTACTTTTCAGCACGGAGGTGTAGTTTTCGGTGCCCCTCATACACCCGACACGTAGCATTTTCCCAGGGGAAGGTAATTCTTAGACGTCAATAATCATCAAATCGTAGGTAATAACTCCCTTTCGGTTGTTCTGAAAGACTGTTTGGGTTGTTTGTGCTTAATAGTTTGAAGCCATTGTGGTAGACAGGTAGGCGAAATCGTCTAATCGGCCGCTGTCCCCATGTTAGTATTCAGTACAAAGAGTAATAAGCCCCTTTCAAGTTTTAACAATCGATTGTATCCATTGACGGCTTCAATGAACCTCTAGAAATAATACCACCCTGGCTTTATCTCCAAGACAAGGCATTATTGCTTATGCTGTGGGAACGGCGTCCACGACAATGCAGGAATAATTGTGGTAATAGGCCATAAGAGCCGTACCCGGCCTGCCTTTTCAGTATCGAAACCAAATAATTCTAGATTCTAGCTTCCTTGTGGGTTATGTGGCCGATTAAACCTCCGTGGAAAGCCAGCATCTACATTTGCCCACCTTCAATGCTTCAACGACCAAAGTTCTCCCGCTCTCATGTCGCAGACGACTCAACGAACTCCTCTATTGAGGTCTTCGCAAGATACTAACTATGCTACGGTAAAACCGATTCCAACTATTGACGTGCCTATAGAGGAGCAAAGAGTTCAGGGAACGCCTTGTAAGGATCATATAGTCGATATAGGGAGAATAACGGGGGTCACGCCTGGGACATCATGTTCTAACGGCGGCAGTTGCGGTGTATTCTTCTGCGATCATTGCGCACAGAACGGACTAGAGCATTCGCCAGATAGAGATGAGCACACCTTCTGGGTAAGGCCTGTGGATAACGAGGGGTCGCTGGCGGTCCTCGAGTGGATGATTACTTTTCAGATGCGCCTTCTCGGTATTCTTGTGCCGTTTATTCTGTTTCTCGTTTTAAAAATATATATTTCGGCATTATTGAAACATACGTAGGTCCTAGGAAGGTATACGTAGATCTCATCCATGCCTGCCCCCTATTTAAATAGGGAGCTTCCTCATAATATACTTGTTTACTTGTTTATAACTACCATGATTTCCTTCGTTGTGCTACTTCTCTGGGCAAAGGCTAATCGTTTCTTTTGTTCTTTCTTTCCCGATGGTACCTTTCCACATTCACAACTCGCCGCATAGTTCATCCACATGGGACCTTGGTATCACCGCTACATCTAAACCTACGATTAATAACCATACTAGAAACCATACCGATCGATCAAGATGCCTGGTCCAGATACTAGTGGCGCAATAGGGGGTGGGCGCTCAGACAATGGCCGGTTCTTTGAAGATTTAAGGGATAAGGGTGAGTTGCAAGTGGTAAATAGGAATCGTATCCAGCGCGATTTTCAAACGAGACAGGCATCCATTCTTAGCAGTACTGGGAGCATCGACAAGGAGTTATACGACGGTACAGTTTCTATCTGCCCTTTTAGCTCCAGAGCATTTTGGGCATGTGTTTCGGGTGAGGAAGAGCCTATGATGGGATTTCCACATGAGCTATACTCGGGAATACCAAGCCTTCACCAATGGATCCGCAATGCCACCATAAAAGAACGCGAGAGTCATGCGGACAACGTCTTACATGATCTACATAATCTCATGAATACGATAAAAGCGTGGTCGAAGGATGATAGGGGCCATGGCAAGTTGAAGATCGACAAGGAGTGGGTAGAACGAGAAATACTCCCGTCCCTCCACCAAGATGTGACAAAGGTATCGGATCTCTTCTATTTAACTTCTGAAAACCTAGCGCTGATAGAGTAACTATAGGATCTAAACGAAGAATGGCCCTATTACCTACCACTGGATGCAAGATATGTGAGAAGAACCCCTTCACCTGCCGCACAAGTTTAGGGTACTAGCTGCTAACAGGTACGGAGTCAGTTCAGATGTCCTGCTCAAGACTATCGTAGCCGACTGGAATAAGGCGTTCAACTGCGAAATTCCTGCACTTGCCCAACCAGCTTGCAATGTTATCGACAGGATATGGATTCAGTTTCTCCTGAAACTACCGGTTGATGTAAAGAAGGCCATCCTCGAGCTTCAACCGTTTCTGAGAAGCACTGAACCTTGGCTTCTAGTTCTCGGGGAGCAAGTCAAGGCCAGATTCCGACAGGCTCTAAAGAACATCACACAGGATGCAGCCAAAATCCATCCAGATATAGTCAATTGTATTACACAAAGATGGCTTGATACGTTTGATGAGGCCAAGACGATTCAAGGTAAGTTAAGTATACCCTATATTAGCGACGACTGATTCTCTTACCATATACTATGGCAACATTCCTCGGAGTACCGAACAACTACAATTTGTCGAGTCTCCTCGACCGGATGTTCTCCCCCTGGCCAGATACCGCGTTGCGTTGAAATTTACGGGACAACAATCAACTTCTACAGTGATGTAGCGCCCGAGGTATCGAGATTTGCGATATATTCTATGCTTCTAGTAAAAGTCACTGAGATTTGATCCTGGCTCTAAGTCTGCTATTTATATGATGCATTTTGCGGTTGATTTTATGAGATGATGCGCCTGTATATAAACGAATTAATAGCAAATAAATCGCATGTGTTTTAAAATCAGTTCGATCTCCTGTGGGCGCCCCCCTACGGCGTTGCAACTTTTAATCGCGTAGTATATCTGGTAGGTTTTGATACCGTCACAGTTACATAGCGTGTAAATGCCATCTTAGAAGAGCTCCATAGTTGAAAAGGGGGTTGAAAAGGGGTTTGCCGATGAGAATAACCTTGGTGTAAAATAATATTCCGAGGACTCCTCAACGGGGGACTCAAAACCGGAGAGCTAAAGGAAGTTTTTAATTAAGCCGGATCATGACACTCCATTGTGTTGCTTAGAAGGTGAATAGCTTGAGCATTTCTTCAACATACAACCCAAGAGTCCAAGTAAACCCTACCTACACTCACCAGAGCCCGCCTCAAGCCACTTAGATATCTCTAGTCTCTACCGTGGGAAAATATAGCGGCGCCCCCCTTCTGACCTCGGGAGAGTTCATATTTAATAATATCTCGTCAGCCAAATTCATCAAAAACCCTGGACTCGAACTACCGTAGTGTTGGTAAATCTTGACAATGCCGGAGTCGACCTGCTCGTTCAACCGCGGAGAAAGCATGAATACAGCTATCAGGAGGACTGGCCACAGCCACACGTCCCTCCCAATCAGGATCCTGAAACCCTCCAACGTGTGCAGACGATTCATCGGCTCGCTGCACCACCATCCGAAGTATACCCACGCACACCAGGCTGCCACCCACAAGAGCGCATGTAGCCAATTGCTACTAATAACTACTAGGGCGGCCAGCTTCAACAGAGAGATGGTGAAAGTGGTTATCAAGCACGACAAGGTGGCGATATTGTCGATGTAGTGCGTATCGATCAGCCTGAGCAGCGTCGTAGTCCAGGGCTCGAACTCGGTACGGGTCTCGGTGCAGGATAGGGAGCGGAAAAGGGTCACGAAGATGGCTTCCCAGATGGTGGTGCATACGAAGACGACCCACAGGACTACACCGCAGAACATCGCAATGCGAAACATCAATAATAGCATGTATGCATGGGGCGCGGGGAGTTCCAGGAGTTCTAGCACGTGGATGACATCTGCTACCATACCGTCGAGTATGCCTGGAGGGCCCTGAGAGGGGTCCCCGCGGTAGGGCCAAGAGGCGGACATCGTGAATAGATGAATGTGTGGAGGAAGGGTAATACCTATAGAGACGAGTATACGCTTGGCTTTAGGGGACTGGCTCACTTCCCGAATAATAGCAGCAACGGGTTAAGGTAGAGAAGAGGACCAAGAATCCTGATATAAGTCGCAGGAGTGAGAGGTTTTTGAGACTGAATAAACCATGTGTTTCCTTCTTTGGATATATTCCGTATGAACAAAAAAGCATCGTATTTCCAAAACAAATAGATAGTCTTAACTAGTATTCTGCGTCTTTTGAATAAGAGGGGAGTTTTGTGACATGATCCATGAACAACAGGATTCAAACCATAACGACAGCTTTCTTTGTCTGACTGCTACCGGCGTGCAAATTTTGACTACCCTTGAGCCAAGTCATGCTTCACAGCCCTTTTAGCTTGTCTGGTAGCATTAAACTTGACCCCTTAAGTCTTTGTCAGACCTAATCCCCCACGACCCAGAGAAACGACCCAGAGAAACGACCCAGAGAAACGACCCAGAGTAACAAAAAGGATCTATCCCGGGCGATGTGTACGTCCGAGACCTAATACCACCTCCGCAAACAACGTAAACACCGGGTTATACACCCAATCCAACCACCCCAGCCTCACGAGGCCATAATCCATCAACGTACGCACCTGGGGACACGCAACCAACACCGCGACCATGACCGGCAGCGCGATAGCCAGCAAGCCCTTATAGACGACGCTAAGCGACACGACGGCGTACCAGGCGTAAAAGCCTATGAAGATGGTCCCCGGGTCCGGGTACTCGTCCCTGAGCGCCTCCTCGACCAACGCGTACCCCGCCACCGTCGCCCGCAGCGCCATCAGCCCGAATACCAGCATCCAGACGTTGATAGCCCAGCGCGTCGCGCGGAGCAGCAGGTTCGGATACCGGGCTAGCCAGAAGACGAAGGACGCCAACCAGGTTACTAAATATGGAGAAGAGGGATGGTTAGCGGTTTGCTCTTCCAAGCAAGGAGGGTTGTGAAGACATACCGAGGGCGGAAAGCAAGATGAAGTACAGCATCTCGATTCGTTAAATTTCTTCCGCGCTTGAATCAACTGCCAGACTAGATACGCGCTCGAATCGTATGATCTCATGGAGTCTTGATGTGTTCCAGATACAGCGTTTAAGTATCGAATGGGTCATCTAGGGAAAATAATAATAGAAAGATCTTAAAAAAAATAAAAAATAAAAATAAAAGAAGAAAAAAAAACCCCCCCTATTAGTTACCCCTTCTAGAGTATTTTACTACCTACCCAAGCCGAAAGCAGTTCTGTGATTGAATAACAAAAGACCTTGATGTATATTGTCGTCTTTTTTTCTTAGTTCAATTATCTTTATTGTCTGTTTGATGGCATATAAGGCAGGCCCTTTGTTAATAAAATGCATATTTTGCATCAGACGCTCCCCGCGTAAGCGTGGGAATAAAGAACAAACCTAGACAATCGTGCTAGGTGCATTTTGACCTGCTCGTAGGATATGCCTATTCGCATCATCACCGTCATGCGTACACACAGGGTTTCCGCTTATTCCCTGACAAACAAGCCGGCCATACCCATCCCAGTACCGACACACATACTTACTATACCAATCTCTCCCCCGGTCCTTCCTAGCCCGTGCAACAACGTAGCCGTCATTCTCGCTCCCGTGGCACCAAGCGGATGTCCCAACGCAATGGCGCCTCCGTCCGGGTTAACTCTGCCTTGGGCCCAAGCATCCTTTAAACCAAGCTCCCTTAAGCAGTAGACAGATTGGCTAGCAAATGCCTCGTTGATCTCCCACCGATCTACGTTCTCCGACTTAATCTCGAGCTGGCCAAGGAGCTTGGGGATAGCTAGCGCGGGGCCGATACCCATCTCATCCGGGGCACAACCGACCGTAGTAGCAGCTACAAACTTCCCAATAATACTCGACGTCAATCCAAGCTCCGCCGCCGTGCTCCGCCTCATCACCAACGAGGCGGCAGCCCCGTCACTAACTTGACTTGAATTGCCCGCTGTGCTTGTACCCGATTCGCCCAGCACGGGCTTGAGCTTGGCAAGGCCCTCGAGCGTCACGCCCGGCCTGATGCCGTCGTCCTTGGTTACGGTAATTTGTTTCGGCTCGCCAATTTCCTTCCCTTGCTTGTCTGTTTGCTGGAATATGGTAGAAACGGGTACAATTTCCCGATTAAAAGCTCCTTCGGCCTGGGCTTTCGCCGCACGCCGCTGGGATTCGAAAGCGAACTCATCCTGCTCTTCGCGGGACACCTCGTATCTTTTCGCGACGTTCTCGCTAGTGGCCAGCATAGGCATGATACAGTCGCGCGCATCTTTGACAGGGCTTTCGGCCAACGCAGGCCACCTATCTACAGGTATAGCCTTGCTGGCGTAATTCCTCGTCATGCTCTCCATGCCGGCAGCGATACCCACGCTGATCATATCGACGCGGATCTGGGCGGCGATGGTGGCTAATCCCTGTAGACTACTACTGCATGCTCGGTTGACTGTATATAGGGATGTGGTATTGGGGAATCCAACATGGTTCAAAGCCATACGGGCAGCTTTGCTGCCACCGAGTTCGGAGAGGACGACGCCAACGGCGACATCTTCTATCTTATTTGGCGGGAGGTTCGGATTAGCATCAAGTGTAGCGCGTAGTACGACAGAGAGTAATTCTTCGGGATAAGCGTTCTTCAGTTGACCGCGACCCGAGCGACAGATGGGTGTTCGCAGGGAGGAGAGGATCACGGTGTCAGATGGTGACTTGGTTAGTACAGAGGAAAGTCCTCTTGGGAGTGGCATTTTTATCAAGGGCGAGGAATAAGAAATAAGGGTGTTTTGGCGGACGAGAAAAAAGAGATATATAGGACGAAAAACGATGCTCGACTAATTAGCTACTACTTGAATACATGGATATACAATGGGTATAAAGGAAAGAGTAGATAAATCAGAAAATGAAACATATATACAGGAAAATGAAATAGACGGCATTCCCAAGTGGGATGAGAGAGGACCGGGGGAAATAGAATCGGTAAAAGCGTAAAAAAAAAGACGGCAGAAAGCCGCCGTTTGTCCAAGAAGAAATATCCAAACTGCCGGTCGCCGGTTCCGCAGGCGGGGTCTACGGGGTACCTCCTTAACCCACTTAGCGGGTACTTTAGGTACTTGCTTAGGTACCTGTTTTAGGTACATGTAGCTTAAGGTGCCTACCCCGTATCATGGAAGGTAGGTACCTAGGTTAAGGATGTATGCACGGCACCTATATATAGGTCGCTGAAGGAGTACACTTTTTACGCCTCCCTAAATATTGCATTCGACTTTACAATTGTATTACTAGCTACCAGGCGGACAGACAGGTAAACTATAGGATGACCTATATCGTATTGGAAATGCGTCCTGATTCTACATTCAAACACATTTTATTCGTATGACATGACTACCAAGTAATCAACCTTTGTAAACCCATCATGTCAAATTGCCCCTTACCCATCCCCCGTTCCAAAAGGCGCCGTGGTTAAATAATCCCAAGAATCCATATTGTAAAGATTCAAGACTTCTCCGTACAAGTGCGCTTGGAACCCAGAATCAAATGGACCCAAGCGCCGCCACAAACGGGGTATAATACAGACTTCATCCATTCTCGTCATCGTCAGAGTCCAAAGCGTAAATGATAATCCTAATCCAGCCTTGCCGTCACCCGCCTTATCCGCTTATTCGCGTTCCTAAAAATCTCATTCAAAACTTTTTGGAAACCCCAGCGAGTAAAGCCCCTTTCAAGCTGCTTGACCGTAGCGAATCCCTAGCCCAACACGACCATTGGCGTCCGTGTTCCCTCCATACCTCATCTTCTTAGGACTCGCGGCATTTTCTCGGCGGCCGTCGTTACCTTCAGTGCTGGCGCTAAACTTTCGCTTCTCTGCCGCAAGCCCGGCCTTATTGAGACCCGCAAACAGCTTCGACTGCAACTTAGCAGATTTCTCTGCTGGTGCCGGCGTACCATCTCGCGACCCGACCGAACTAGCAACCTCAAAACTCTCTCGCGGATCACGACGTAGCATTTCAGACGCCGCTTGGCTGGCCTGGCTCTCGAATACTTCTTCATCCTCTCTTCGCCGGGACGCTCGCGAGCCTTGCGACATGTATGACTGAGTAGCTGCTGCTACCGATTCCAGGGCTGCACGGGCAAGCTCTTCATTGTCGTCAGCGGATATCGTGCTTTCTCGACTTTGTCGCCCTCTTTTTTGAACTGGAGTCTCTAAACCGTACCGGTTATTGTTGCCGTAACGGTTTGGAGGTTCGGTCTGTGGCACCAAGTCAACAGAAGGAAGCAAGCCCGAGTATTCCTCACGGGGGCGTGCAATTGGAGTAGTGGGAAGTGACGATAATGACTGAACTCCGCGAGTATGTCTGGGAGGTGCCCGCAGCGTGGGTCGACCCGTTGCTGTCGGTGTGGATGGTGCACTGTTATCGTGGCTTAGCGCCTGAAGGAGAGCAGCAAACCCAGCCTGGTTCGTATCATGATCGTGGCGAACATCTCGAGCAATAGCTTTGGGCGTTTGTCGTGGCGTGGCCCGGTATTGTTGGGGTGAAGTAGCTGCGGGTGTCTTGGGCGTCAAAGCGCCGTGAAATACACCACCAGGACTGCAAAGCATGTGGAAATGCTCCCTATTCTCACGAATTCGATTGAGAAGCATATCGCGCTCGTCGATTAAGCTATTGTGTTCCTCGCTTTGCTGCTGGATAATCTTAGTTGCAGATTTGATTCGTTTGTGAAGAGCCTCATTCTCCTTTACAACGATTTCGTGTTGGGCTTGAAGCTCCCGGTATTTAACCTGGGTTAACTCGGTAGCCGCGTCTAGCTCTCGTCGAGCTTGGCGAGAATTCTCAGTCATACGTAGCACCTCAACTTCCCGCCTCGTCATGTCATGCTCTACTGCTGCCCTCTTCGCATCTTCGTCGGCCTGCATACTGAGTAGGTTATATTGTAGCTTGTGATGAGCTGTCTCCATCTTCAATCTCGCATTCTCAGCGAGACATGTCTGGACCATAGCACGGAGTTCGTCGGCTGAGGCGCCCGCGATTTGATCCGAAGTTGGGGCAACATGGTCCGATGTGGAATTAACGTCTCGTGCAAGTATCCGGAATACCGTCGCAGGGGGGGAAAATATGTTAGCCCTTTGCGAGCTGACGTATCCAAGAGGCATGGTGGAAGCCCCGTTGACTGTAGGAATCTGAGATGAGGGAGGTGGGGTCAAGGATGAGGGAATAATCTGGGAAGACGAGTTGCGGTCATCAGGCACTTCAGTTTTGAATGAAGCGGACGGATCAAGAGGTGAGTTTGGGCCTTCGGTAGACGGAATAGATTGTTGTGACGAAGCATGGACGATGCCCGTAGCATCAGGAGGAGTAGAAGGAACGTGGTCATGGTCGCTCTCTACGACGCCGTTCGGGCGCGAGTTGTTGGATATAGTATCTGCCGACATGATTGCAATTGATACTAGATTATCGCGAAAAACTGACGAAGAAAAGGGCGAACGTTTATATTTTTTTATTTTTCGTGGTGAGATGGCAATCGGTGTTCTGAAGAGTTGGTCAGCTTAGCACCTAGTGTAGGTGTCTAAGTTGAATCTAAGTGAGTTGAAGGGTGGTAAGGGCTAAAAGAAGGAAAAGTAGTTTCTAGTTCGGAAAACGCAACATGCTCTTTTGAACTGAATCAAAAGAGTTCGCGGACGGTCAAAAGGAGGAGGGGAAGGAAAAAGTAAGAGGATAGTGTCACTGCCACATCAGAGTAAGTGGATGAAGAACGAAGCAATGGAAAAAGAGAAAGAGGATGTTTTACGTGGAAGTGGAGAAGTTGTGATGTGGATTGGATTGGAGAGAGTGGATTGGAGAGGATGGGAAAAAGTTCGTTTACCTATTACAAAAGTAACCGGAATTGATGTAGTGTATGTATTGTACCTAGGTAACTAGGTAGTTGCTAACCATGTAGTTGCTGGTTGCTCCAGCAAATCCAAATCCAAGAAATCCCGAAGGCTGGCAGGGTCCACCTCTTTAGAAGTTAGGTACTATGCACTACCTTACCTTACTTCCTTGGCAGGTCAAGTACCTAAAGTTAAAATATGTAGAGGATGAATGCGCTAAGCGCTAATCCTTTTTACCTTCTGGCTCCTGCTTCCATGGTTTCATCCTATGCTAGGCCGGAAGGTATTCAAGGTGGCCCAAGCACTACCGATCTGAGTTCTCTCTTAACCTTAATTTTGTAGGTGCAACTGGAGTTGTTCAACAATTGGAATATATAGAGGTATGCTAAGGTCTAACCGTTATCCGTTTGCATACCTATTCCTAATATCACACATCCCGAGATCCAAGGTACATACATAAGCCCAGGTAGGTAAGTAATAGTAATGCGGACTAAAAACACTATTTATCCATACATTATTACTATGCAAATATAATAAGTACGTACGGAAGCAGATACTTTTCGTGACCTTATTCCCCTTTCCTCCCAAATTTTTAATCTTGAAAAAAAAAAACCAAAAAAAAACCGGCGACTACGCATTCTCTAACTCGTAAAATTTAACCCACTTCCTCCTAGGATCTCATACGAGCCCAAATTGGTATCTCTATCGCTACACATGAGAAACATCAACAAAAAGCCCTCCGGGACGCCTAGTCCAGATATCCGTACAGGTTTATATAACGGCATCAACGTTGCCAAAGCTATTAGTTATTAATCAACATCGTTAAGGCCATCGTCTTCTACTTCCCCAGATTTGGCTCTCCATTCGGCCATCTCGGCCACGGGAACACGACCTCTGAGCCACCGAAGCGTTGCCTCGGTTCCACGCTCAAGGACGTTCCACCGTGGAACCCTGAAGCGGTTTCCTGTCACATCCAATCTTTCAAGATTTCCGGTGCCGCCTAATAGTCCAAGGCGTGGATTTAGGTGGGCAATTTCGTTATTACTAGCATCGACCGACTTCATTCCCTTGATAGATTCGGGGTCGAGCTCTTCTAGGCGGTTGTTGGAAATGTGTAGAATAGTAAGACTGGGGAAAAATTCCCGTAGAACTGGAAGTTTAACAATCCTATTGAATGAGAAATCTGCCTTTTGCAAGTTTGGAGCGCAGAGATTTGTAGTAAGTGGTGTAAGAGTGGTAATGAAATTTGAAGCTAGAGAGAGCTCTTGAAGGGCGGTAAGGTCAATTGGTTCCGTCAGCCAATTCTCGCCCGTGAGCTGGTTATTAGCTATTGAAAGCGATGTGATCGTATCGGTGAAGAACGATAACGAATTGGGAATCTGGGTAAATGTATTATGTTGCAATCGCACTTCACGTATGGTATGAACCACGGCAATCTTGGAGCAAACGACTGGGTGCAATGAAGATGATTGTGTATTCGACCGGTCAAGAAGTCCACCAGGTTTGATAGGCCACGTTTGACTACTCAAAGTATGAGACCGTGAGCGAGCTGGGGAAGTAGGTGCTGAGGTTGGCGGAGTGGCAAAGTCGTCGCGATCCGACCGACCCTCTTCCTCCTCATTGTCGCCATTTGTCGGAGCATTCGGTTTAGTATTATTGATGCCAGATGGAACAAGCGAAAAGCCATTCCCAAATTGTTCAATACCACCCACTTCAGACTGGGGTAGAGGTTCTAGCCGTGATGCCAATATGTCTTTCAGCTCTTCAGTTGTGAATGATGTGAACTTCTTGTCTCTAAGAGGGTTTCCTGTTATCCGCAACATTACGAGACTATCCATTCGAGCTACTTCGGGAGGTATAACCCTAATATCATTACTAGTAAAGTCAACATGGCGCACGTTTTCAAGGCTCGTAAGCCCTTCCGGAAACGTCGTGATACTGTTCTCATCCGCATTGAGCGTGAGAAGACTAGACCATGAGCTCACATCGGGGAGCGCCGTGATACGGTTCATGGACACTGTGAATTGATGCAGAGATGGTAATGCCAGGGGTTGGTCGCTATGCGTTATTAATTTTATTTGATTAGCCGCCACGTCGAGGATTTGAAGTTGCGGGAAGCTCTCTACTCCGGGGCCAATAAGTGTCCCAGAGAGTTTG
Organism: Daldinia sp. FL1419; assembly: GCA_025201765.1. Lineage (NCBI taxonomy): Eukaryota > Fungi > Ascomycota > Sordariomycetes > Xylariales > Hypoxylaceae > Daldinia > Daldinia sp. FL1419. Next base: position 88,954 of record MU623450.1, read on the forward strand.
TTCTTACGAACTAGCAGTTCGGTAAGGGGAAGCTTCGAAAGATTTCGAAATGGCAAAGTCTCGAAGGCGTTCTCGTTCAGATTAAGCATACGAAGACGCACCATCTTGTCGACACTATCGGGGAGAGACGAAATATTATTCCCGTGAAGATCAAGAATTTCAAGGTTCTGCAAGTTGGCAAAATGATCATCTTCCATACGACCGTATAATAGGTTGTTACCAAGCTTTAGGTCTCGAATATTTGTAAGTTGGGAGATTATTTCCAGGCAATTGTTCGTAAGCTTGTTAGATGCCTAGAAACAATGTAAGTATTAGCCACGCCTATACGACTCGAAGGAAAGGGGGGACGTACCAGGTTCAAAGACGTCAGCAGCTGGAGACGTCTCAAGCCCATAGGTAAAGCTATCAACATATTCCCATGCAAGTCAAGTGATTCTAAACCACCGAATAAATGCCCTTCGCTGTTTTCCTCGTTTGCAAAGTCACTGGGATCTGTGTCCGGGAAGATGGCATCATCGATTGTTTCCAGCTCATTATCGGCGGCCACAAATCTAGTCAAATCTACACTCTCTGCCCAAGAGCTACCAGGAAGACCTACAGACTCCAAGTCGTACATCTTCAAGACTTCCGTCGGGATTTCTTTAAGGCCCATAGCCGCAATGTTAAGCCTTCCCGTCGTCCTGGCGGTGTTGATCCGCGATTGCATAACTTTGCGGTTTGCGCTCTCGAATTGGCGTTGGCCGAAAGGATCATCAGACAGACCGAAATCAAACGTAGTATCCGTAGGGATGACTGGAGCCTCATCAACCTCAGGAACCTTTCTTACAGATACTTGTTGATTTGCAGCACGTTTCGCTGCCTTTGCCTTGGCAATCTGATCACGCAATGCGGCGGACGATTTTTGAGCAGCAGACGCAGGCGTTTCCTCAATAGAGTCCACCGTCAGCGCCGTAGAAGCGGTAGAAGCACTAGATAAGTTACGACCATCTCCAGACGTGCTAGACGATTTGGCAGAAGCAAGCGAGGCTTTGCGGACAGGACTCGGGGGTACAGGAGATACCGGTTTATCAAGAGACGGAAGAGACGGTTTTCGGTACAGGTTACTTATCGAAGCTCTCGATTTCAGGGGACGTGCAGCTACCGTCTTAGAACCACTCTGAGAGATAGAGGTCTCGGAACGCTTATCCGAATTCGGTATTGAGGAGCCGACTAAAGCCGATGATGATGATCGAGATGGAACTTTACTTAAGCTAGACTTTGGGCGCGGATTCAAGCCTGAAGGAGCCTTGTTCGTAAGGGTCTTTGAATTTGCAGATGATATTCTTTTCGCTGGAGTCCCTAAAACGGTTGATAACGGTGGCTTGAAGGTGTTAGTAGAAGCCCGAAAATTAGGATATAAGCCATCAATTTGACCCATGCTGGATCCTGGCCGACTCAACGATCTAGGCGCCCGTATAGTCGAACCTTCCGATTGGTAACTTGAGCCTGGTCTTGATTTTGAGCTCATACTACCTTTAGACTGGGGTCGTAAAGGAGCTTCGCCCTCAAAGAAATTGCTACCGCGTCGCTTGAAAGCCGGGGAGGAAGGTAACTGCGACAGGGTCTCGATTGTCCTCTCCGTAAGGGACGGGCGAGATTTTCTAGATTGTGGTGATAATAAGGCATCGAAAGTAAGGCCCTCGTCCGAAGACCTTGGGAGAGGTGGAAGGGAATCAACAGCATAATCATCGTCCTCGTCTTCTGGGGATAAGGTCCCTCCGGTAGATGTCGTAGGAGAGGGTTGTCTAAGTATACCCGACGGCCGTCGCCTAGGAACCGGGGTTTTCTTCACAGCTTCACCACGACTATCCCGGCTATCTTGTAGAGTAGCTTGTTTTCGCCCAAGCGACACGCTCCGATTTCTAGTACTGGCATCCCTGCGATTGGTCTGCGAGCTAACAGGGGGCGCATTCGATCTTTGAGTCTTACGTACGGTTGAAGTAGCTCTCAGCTGTTCTTTGGAGGGCGTCGCTCGTAGCCGAGGATTTCGGACATTGGAAGTGACTACAGGCTGGGTCGGACGTCCTCGAGCCGGTTCGGGAGTCGGTCGATTCTGAGCGACAGATTTCGTAGGAATAGCAGAAGTAGTAGAGGTAGTAGCAGTAGTAGTAGTATTAGCCACTATACTAGACCGGGGTAAAGGGAGACGCGACGTTGGTCTTGGAAGTGCACTAATTCTACTGCTACCGCTGCCGGCGGTACCGAGGGGACGTTTCTCTTCCATCTTAACCACCAAGACCAGGTTCGAATCTGAATGAAAATAGTGAGCGCATCGATCGGAATTACTATACCCAAGAAGATTAAGCTACAAAGAGTAAAAGGCCGTAGACGAAGACGACGACGACGCAAAGAAAGGAAAAGAACTACACGACTATACAGCTATAGGGCTGTGATTATTCGTAAGAGGAAAAAAAGATAGAAAGGAGAGGGATAACTGCTACCCAAAAAAAAGAGAACCCCCAAGTCGAGATTGGAATTCGGGTTAGTTATTACGTATAAACCTTGTTCGGTTTACTAGACAAGGGTTGATAAAAGAAATAACCAATAGATAACACGAAGCTAATAAGCAGAGTTGACCTCATCGCAATCTTGCTCGAAGCTATTTCTTGGTAAAGAAGTCAGTGCACCTATTTGTTTCTATTAATTCTCTATTAATTTTACAAGGTGGCTAATAATAAGCTGTTTGGTAGTTTGGTTGTAAGCAAAATATACCTAGTAGGTGAATAGATAGATACATATATACATCACACCTACCTCATGTTGAAGCGCTTAGCCCGTTAACAAAGACGGGCACGCTAGGGGACGTCCGCTAGCTTCGATGTTGGGTAACCCGCGTTCAACAACATAAGGTTAATATGGAGGTATACAACTGCTACCCACGAAAAGACTGTAACACAACTACGTACAATAGCGCGTTGACGACGTGATGGGTGAACAAAAGCCGGGTATGAAAAGTACAAGGATGATTGGCTAGTGGGCTGGTGGGGTAAGTCCTACCCCAGTAAAATCATGTCCTAATGCCGCTAGCTTCACGCATTCTGCGTAAAACTTTATTAAAGCCCTTGCAGCATGCAGATAACATGCGCACGAAGTTGCACCAGACAACTACCAGATATTATGTACATACATACCTTCAAGCAATTGCAGATTTGAAAGAAAGAAAAAAAAAAAAAAAAAAAAAAACTCCAAACCCCAAACTCCATCAATGGAATCTCCCAAGACGGAAATAAAGTAGCACAACTCCGGTACCCCGATTAAAAGAAGAAGAAAAAAGTCCACAAATCAAGAACACCAACAATAACAATTTTCGACCATGCAAAAAAGGAGATTATTACATGTTTACACATTCCACCACTTATATGGCTTATTTACGCGTACCCAAACACTAAAGAGTCTCAGCCTTGTACGATATCTATAATTCGATCGCTGACAATCAACGCGAGTAATCAATGTAATCAATGAATCAATGTCTCGAAAATATTTGCAGAATATTGATTCGTTCCTGCATGTGGTAATAGAACCCCTATAAATTTAAGGGGCAAAGAAAGAGAACGACAGTGTTGATGGTACCGTGAAGAGAGATGTTATTGGGTGGGATGTAAAAAGATGCGCACATATTATGCATGTAACACCAACACCCATTGTTTCAATGATAATCTGATGTGATATCTTCGCATAGTTATATCTGCTAGACCTTCTTTGAATTGTGTCCCACCATCCTTTACATCCGCGCATTCTACAATACCGTCGCTATTGACGCGTTGACGAAACACCCTAGGTAAATCGGGTAACTAGACAAGGTAATACGAAACATTTACAAATAGGAGAAAACAAAGATCCCGAATGGAAACCTCCCCAGATCATTCATAACTACACATTTATTCAATACTTTATGCAACAGCTAACCCGGGTATAGCGTCCAGCCCTAAGAGAATATCAGTCCTCGAATGTTCCGGAAAAGGGGCTATTCCTCAGGTGATAGCACTTACATCCATCAACCGGTTCATCAACTGTCCGCTGGATAGCACATTTATTAGCAACGTCGAATGACTGAGTTGCCAACGTGCTACAGTTAGCAGCAAAACAGTCATTCGAGTCCATAGCCCTCTGCAAGGCATCATCTTTCCAGCCAAACACATAGTCACCGTGCTGGCTGTGGCCGGTCCTAAGTTGAAATCAACGGTCAGCAACTCATACCAGAGGGTGGCTGAGAACCACTTACGGATCTCCAGTGCTCAAATAGAATGGCTGAGAGCCATCCTCAGGCCAGTCGTCCTTATTATTGAACTCGCGCGTATCCCAAACAACCTCCAACATCACCTGGGGAATCCTGACGGGATGCGTGGAAGGGCATGTGTAGGCGTTGCCCGTTGGAAAGGTAACGTGATCCTTATGGTTGGGCGTATCTAAATTCTCTCCGTCCCAGCACCTAGCAATATCCACTTAGACAGGGGGGGTTTCAATGGAGCAGGGCTTCGCTTCAATTATAAAAGGTGGTAAAAGCAAATCAAGCTTACGTTGGAAAATGAATATTAGACCGGATTCCTCCCGGGCAGGCCGTCGGCGGAAATCCAGGGGTATCAAGAACCGGGTCTGCACACGGCGCATCGTTGTCACCTTCGAAATTGGGGCCCGTAAAGCAGCGATAGCAGTTCCTCGGCGACCGTCCTTCTTTGCTTCGCAAGGTAGCGTCTCCGACGAGCATACGAAAGCCCGGCTTGAACGCGGTTACTTTGCTTCGAAGATCCTGTGGGAAGTAGTACACGGTCACACCGCCGACCGATCCATCTAGAAATCGGTTGGGCATTTGAGGCACGCGTTTGTACGTCCCATTTCGGGCTCGGAAGAATAGGTTTGCGGTCCAGTAGTTTGACAGGTCTTCGCTGAAGCTGCAAGTAGTGCAGCCGGCCAGTTTAGAAACATCAGTCTGCTCTATAGTAGCTTTAAAGGCATCCTGTTCTCATTAATCGGCATGTAAATGGTCTGGACTAGTAGCACGTACACCCCCAACGACCTAACAATCCGTTAATATTCCTTCGCCCTAAGTCTAGTTTAGAGGTTACTAAGGGGTTCGTGGATGTATACCTGATGAAGATGTGCACTTGGATTTGCTCCTGGCTCCACGAGTCTGCAATTGCCCTACTTAGATATGCCATAGCAGAGTTTATAGTATATAATTCTTACGGATCAAGTCGTTCAACTGTAATCTGGCTGCATCCGAAACGCAAGATACCCGCACCCAAAGTGCAAGGGGCCAGGAGCGCCAAGCTGGCGACTAACGTAGAATACATCTCTGGATTTTGACAAGAAGAAGCAAATAAAGAAATGCTTAAGCAGGACGTAAGGTACCTATAGTTGGATACGGATGACTTATCGCTCATATATAGTTTCCTGTGGGAATACCAAGCAGGAGTAGCGATGATGGTTAATATATTATCACTAAATAGCCTAACCTATGGGAGAACGTTATAAGCCTCTCCCACACGACTTCCGCCTCTAGTCGAACTGCCGAGATGTAGAAGATCTCTGCATTAACCATCCCCGCGAGATAGGCAGTATCTTCTAAGAGAGTCCTAGGAAAACATAAATATAGAACTGGTTCATTTTGTGTTGGACGAAGGGTTGCCGGGTTTGCCAAGAATAGGTAACTATAAATATGATATCCCATTTTAGCACGGCCAAATATATCAACATAGAGGATGCAATTCAAGAGCTGCCCAAGTACTGGTATTTGTACTATTATACCCACCTTTCCGTGAAATCGTCCCCCAAACCCAAGGATACACCAAACAGAGAAGGGAGCAAGTATCCACCGAGTATGCAAAGCTTAATTCAACGTATTAGCCCATATTAGGTGTATTAACTCATCGAAGAAGTGATACATGGGGCAATTCTCTCATATAAAAGCTCGTCAACTGAGTTTACATCGTCTAAAGCGTGTAGAGCGTGGACTTGGGTAGAGCATTCCGTAGAGGCTATAGGCAGTACAGAACAGGAGGTTGAAAAATGTCGTCTTTCCTAAGGTTATGTTCGATGTACCATGATTTTCATCATGGGATTATGATCTCGAGATTTCCCTATATTATATTTAACAATAACTACTACGAATCGTAGTCTTTGAGTATTTCAAGACAATGTGTCCATCGAGCAGTGCAAAATGATGCCCAAGACCCGTACAGTAAGTAAGCATCGTGTTAGCACATGAGGTAGGTTCCTCTCTATAGCTCGACATGAAGCCTCTCTGGAAGAGAGATCCCTGGGCAATAGGAAATGGTATCCCGAGCACTGATAACCCAGGATGCTTGGAACGCATGCGATATAAGTGATATAAAGCCAACCAGATAGCCAATACCCCTTCGCGAGTGGAATGGGATGCTTGTCTAATGTATACGTTCTCACTAAGAAATATCGTAAATATCGTAGGTATTCGACGCAATTCCTTGGCCACTCGTTCGAACACGAGGTGGTACATAGGTATAAGGCAGATACGTCACGAATCCTCTCAATATTAACTAGGTAACTAGAGCATCAGCAGGCAAAGAGTTCACTACCCCCTTGAAGTACAGATCAACTTTGGCTAGGTTTTTATTTGTTAGGATACTAGCTTGTGGCCAGTTGGGACTCAAGGGATACTTGGTGCCTGGGTAGCTAAGTAACCTCGAGATGCACTGTGTATCGTACGATTTAAGCATGTGTGAATCGCATCGTAAAGTTGCTACCAAGGGATTCAAGTGGACTTGATCTATTTAGTACAAACATTTAGAAAAAAAAACGGCAAACACCGGAGGCATTTTTTAAAGATTTATAGTCCGTGCTCTTGAATGTTTGCACCTGCGCTAACTCGATTCTAATTTCATTAATCGGCAAATAAGGGATGAGGTTTGTGAAGCATCCCTACCAGAGATGTCAGTCATCGTTATGCAATTCCTCAGTCACAATATTAACTTGTTGGTAGGCAGGCAATCCGTCGCATCTTACAGGCTATTCCCACTATCTTTGTTTGGCGATCAGCGGAGATCGTTTCCATCCAATATCTTTTTTTTTTTTTCATCATATGTCGGATAAATATCCATGTTCAGATCGGTCGCCCAATAGGGCAGGAAAGCAGGCTAAAGCATTTCATATATAAGTTAATGAGTTCTCGCTGCTTTCATTGACAATATATCTCATTTGCGGCACCACATCGCATCATTACCACATCGTCTCAAAGTCAATTCAAGATGTATTTCCCATCCGTGATTCTCCTAGCCTTGGCCTCCAGCGCCGCCGCGTCGGTCGTCCCGGCACCCCACCGAGTCCGCGCCGATCCTACGCCGACAGGATGCGCATCTTCGGCAATATCTACCGAGACTACGATCAACCGGGGTGGTGAGGGTATCTGGGTTGTCGGACCCTCCGCCAAGGATCTGAACGAACTTTACACCGTCCAACAGACCGACTGGCTCGACAACGACAAGCAGAAGATTCTCGACAAGTGCGGCAGTATCTGTTTGGCAGGAAACAACACCGCCGACGCCGGTACTTGGCTTCCTAGCGGAAAGTACTATGAAGGTGGTTTCGTGGTAAGTATAATTGACCCCTGAATTCCATGAACTCGGGTTGCTGACGATTAATACCTAGTAAGTATAATATAATAATACGGCTCTTGCTTCTCTTCATTCAAACAGAGATCAAAACCATGTATAAATTCGAGGCTAGGGTGCTAACTAATATATCAGCAACACGCCGGGCGGAAACAACCCTGATCACCTCCTATGGCAGTGCTCATGCTATGACCGTGCCGTGACACAAGATGATCTTGTCCCAGGAGCAGGAACTTGGAACGGCGCCAACCCGGGGAGTGGCACAAGTAAGGTTACCCCTTTTTATTATCGAGTGCTTTGTCTGCTACCCGGTGCATTAACCCAAGGGCATCTGCTAATCGTGACAGTCATCAACCGCAAGTGTTAATTGCACCAGTTTACAAATGCGGCGCATTTAAAGGCATTGCGTACCTAGGTAGATGTGCGCAGATTTGTGTCTAGGTACATTTCAAATGTAAAATGAAAAAGATGAAAAAAATAAAATAGAAAAGATAGAAAAATAAAAAATAAAAAAAAGAGGTTACAATCAAGCCTCAGAGCTTTTCTAACTCCCTATGAACCAATGTTGACTTGAGGCATAAATAATGGAGGGTTTCATAGATTGTAAATACGGTGATGGTATTGGATTAAGGAAAAAAGAAAAAAAAAAGAAAAAGAAAACAACCAACATCGGTTTCTTTTAGCCATTTGGCTGCCGCGTCGAATCGCGTCGAATCACCTGTGCGACCTTGGTTGTATTGTAAACACCGATAAGGGCGCGATGCTTTAAAAAGAGGAAGGCTGCGATTGAAGCAATGGTACCCTAATGGCATACGTGTTCCTATCGGCTTCCTGCCGTGTGACGGTGCAGGCCGCCGTCCGACTACACATGATGTATGGATACCAACAACGGAAGAACACGCATCTCGGCCAACATCTCGTGGTTTATATCAGAGCCGAGATGATATATTCCCTAGCTTAGCTTCTAATGCCCCCCTTTACCGTAGTTAAACAGTAATAGGTAGCCTATGGATCTTATCTGTCTCTACCTAGGTATGTACAATTTATGTATTTGACGACGCGGCATCTCCAAATAGACCTGTCATATATCGCCTACGTAAATACATGTATTTACTTACCTACCTACATCCTAGGTACACGCATTGAACCTACGTAACTTAAGTGCATATGTTATGCGCGCGTTGGTAGGGTAAGGCGGTTTGACGCAAGGCAAACGGAAGCTTCCAACTTCTTTCTTTCTTCATACTTCACCTTCGTACTGATACTTCTTATTAACTCCTCTTTCCTCAGTCTCTAAACTTTTCGGACTCGCTTATCGCCAAAATGGTGCTCAATTTTAACGCGGACACTCTTAATGGACTCTGCTCCAAGGATCAACTTGAGCTACTGGACTCCGTCGACCATCTACGTCTTCAGGGAATCGACCATTACATATCCCTGCCGCAGATAATTGTTTGCGGAGATCAATCATCCGGTAAGAGCTCGGTGTTGGAAGCCATATCGGGAGTCCCATTCCCTGTCAAGAGTAATCTTTGTACTTGTTTCCCTACAGAGCTGGTTCTTCGACGAGCAGCTGACACAGGAGTTACTGTTTCCATCATTCCGGACGACCCCCTCAAGTCCCCGGGAAAGAATGGCGCCGATAAGTTCCACCAAGAGCTTGAAGGCTTCGAAGGCTTCCCGGATCTAGTCGAAAAGGCCAAAGTGGCCATGGGAATTTCGGCCTCCGAGAAATCTTTTTCTAAGGACCGACTTAGAGTTGAAATTACAGGTCCAGATCGTCCTCATCTCACGATTATTGATATGCCGGGCCTAATCCACACAGAGACGAAATCGCAGAGCGCGGCCGACGTCAGACTAGTTCGACAGCTCGTCGAGAACTATATGAAACAATCCAGGAGCATTATCCTGGCAGTCGTCTCCGCAAAGAATGACTTTGCGAACCAGATAGTATTGAACCTGGCTCAAAGGGTCGATAGAACGGGTAGTCGTACTATGGGTGTCATCACAAAACCAGACACTTTAGTACCAGGATCTGGCAGCGAGTCGCTCTACATATCGCTGGCAAAGAATGGACAAGTCAACTTTGACCTCGGTTGGCATGTTCTGAAGAACCTCGACTCAGAAACTCAGAAAGGATCCTCTCTCTTAAGCCAGCGCAATGCAGAAGAAGCACGATTCTTTTCTCAAGGTGTTTGGAAAAGCCTCTCCTCATCGATGCTGGGGATCAATGAACTTAGAAAGAAACTCAGTAGTATCCTTCTCCGTCAAATCGCTCTCGAATTACCAAGTCTCATCCACGAAATTGAGCGTGGGTTAGAGGTATCGCGCAAACAACTCGAAGAACTTGGAGAGCCACGCCGCACGATCGATGAACAACGGCTTCGACTCTTACAGATCAGCCAAGACTTCCAATCGATCGTCGAGCGTTCCATAAGTGGAACGTATAACGACGCGTTCTTCGAAGATCCCGAGACGCCTCGTGGATATAGCCAAAGAATCCGGGCGACCGTGCAAAACTTGAATAGGGAATTCTCAGAGAAGCTTACCAAAGGAGGCCACAAGCGCGAGATATCACACCATACGGGCTCGAATCCTGATGGTCCTCAGTACATCACTAGAGATAAATTTCTCGACAAAATTCAAGCTGTGATGGAAAGAACCCGCGGTCGGGAACTCCCTGGAATATTCAGTCCCATGGTTGTAGCTGATCTATTTCACCAACAATCGTCTCCATGGGAACAAATTGCACAGAATCACGTCATGAAATCCTGGGAGGCCGTGAAGACATTCATTGAGCACGTTGTGATTCATGTTGCAGACACGCCGTCCAGCAAGTCTTCGATCGGCAAATCTCTGCTCGATTATGTGTGCCACCCAGCTCTCGACGACCTTCTTATCCAAGCTAAGGTTAAGACGACCGAAATTCTCAACTCACAGCGAAATCTTCACCCTGTTACGTATAATAAAGAATATGCGGAGACTATCAAGAGAGTCGGCAAGTCCCAGAGAGATGAATTTTCGCGAATCGTAGAACAATTCTTTGGCATATCCCTTGAATCATCATCACACCATCTCAGTCAAAGGTATTATGACCTCAATGTACTCCTCAATAGGCTATCTGATACCACCCCGGAGCCGAACGTCGAACGCCTCGCGGCATCCGAGGCCCTCGATCGCATGCAAGCGTATTACGATGTTAGTACTTCCTATCGGTTCCCTTTGGGTTTACGATTAATAGCTTACTAAAATCTCTTAATCTAGATCGCTATGAAACGGTTTGTTGATAACATTGCCACCGAAGCCATTGAGCAGAAACTACTCGCGGCTCTCCCAAACATTCTCTCTCCTGTAGCAGTCTTTAGTATGCCGCCTGAACTAACAGAACGCATCGCTGGCGAGTCTCAAGAAAGTCGTGAGCTGCGAGAGGAACTAACCAAGAAGATCAAAATCCTCCAGGAAGGATCGGATACTTGCAAGCGTTTTGTTGATTCAAAACTAACTAACGGTAAGATATATCTCCTGCCAAACTACACGGACCTAGAACTAATTCTAGGTTCTGAAGAGTAGATAGTATATCTCCCCGTCCAGCAAAGCCTATTACTTAAGACGCATCGTGAGACGACAAGTTTCGTAATACTAAAGTTGCGGGCGTTGAAGCGTTCAATGGCAAACTATAGGGAGGGAATGAATGAAAGAGTACGGGTCAACCAACGAGAAGAATCTATCCCTGGCTTTACGTAGGGACACTCAAGATGTCTCCTGAAGATGCAAATACAGAAGGACTGGAGCCAGGCCACTCTAATTCGACGTATCTACCACGTGTAACTAACGAGTAGCTCTCTGCTAAATCATTACATGTCTTGTATGAATTCTCGAGCTCTGCTTTGGCGAGCCCTCTTTAATGCAGTCCCCAAGGCTATGCAGGCCCTCCACTCTAGTGATATTGCCGATGTAATGTTAAACCAATGAACTTGTTTGTACATCAATCTCGGTGTAAATTGACTCAGCCATGCTTCTCTCGTGATGCCCGTTTCCAATGCTGCCAATATCCAACCGAATGCGAATAAATAATCGTATGTTGAAAACAAAAAGAAGACTCCAGTAATGTCTCTAATTAAAACCCGGTAAACAAAAAAAGAAGTCGAAAAAATATTTCGAAAACATCAAAGTGGGTATACAACGCCTCAACCATGCGGATGCAATAAACGTGATCCTCAAAACTAGTCTGTCGTCGCATGAGTTTTTTCATTCGTCGTCCCCAAAAGATAAAAAATAAAAATGAAAATGAAAAAAAACCTATCGGCCCAGGAGCCAGCCCATTTTCTTGCCGCCGCTTCCTTCCTTCTCCCCGGCCTCGTCGCAGTCGAGCTCGAGCCGGTACCGTCGAACACTCCCTGTGTCGTCGTCGAACCCAACCCTTCGATTCGCCTTGGACACGAAGCAGTCAGGGACTATGTGCTTCATTATCCAACCCTTGACGCCTCGGCTTGCGGCGTCAATGGCAGCGTACTCGAGACGCCTGGTGTGGTCGCTGGTCCAGTAGTGGGTCGTCTGCGGTGGAGGAGGATATGATAATTCGGCGTCGTGCGCCGCCGCCGCCGCCGCCTCCTCCTCCTCCTCTTCCTCGCCTACACCCCCAGAGAGTGATTCCGGGGGAGGAAAATAGTAATACGTAGTTTGTTGTTGCGGTAGTTGTACTGAATGCGACGGCTGTGAGCTCTTGTGTTTCAGGTGCGAAGTTGAAGTAGATTTCACGGCGCGGCGCACTGAAGGCCGCGTTCGCGGTCGAGTCTGAGTGGAGCTCGTAGACATGGTGGAATTGCGCCGCTGAGCGGATCGCGATTCGATGGACGTAGACCGGGGAGATATGGACTCATACCCGGAATCGTGACGAATTATAGGCTTGAATTCACGCCTTTCCTCTCCGCGAGGAGCATCATCAGTTTCCACGGCGGTAGACGCGGTGGGAGTATCGTATAATTCGATGTTGTGGAAGCTATGGTACGCAGTATCGGACGTAGCGACACTAGCGGCGGAGTGAGACCTATAGAGGTCTGCCGGTAATGGTGTGAGCCGTGACATCTTGGCCGGGATGAGTATTCTCTCGATACATCGAAAAGATGCCTAAGGAGTAAGCCCTAATATAGTACACCTAAGGTACTTGGGTTTGTGGGATATCGAAGATTAAGTAAGGGATACGAATGATCGATCACGGGAGCGCAGAGATGGGCTCCTCTTTAAAGAGAAACTCTGGAAGCCTTTTTTCCCCTCCTCCTTCTTCTTCTTCTCCTTCTTTCTACTATGTTACCACGGTGAGACGGCGACTCGGGATGAATAAGTCAGGGTAAACTAGAATGAAGTTGCGGTCTGAATTCAAATCATTCCAAAATGGAGTGATGGGTAAGAACTCAATCTGCGGGAAACGGTGAAGATGGGGAGGGTTTTGGTGGATATAGGACGAATATTTCCGCCTATGCGGACCCATAAAGCGCTTTCGTTTCCAAGTTCGAATGTGGTTCTTCCAAACCCTGTAGACTCAGGAGTAATCTTGCGAAGCACAAATAATATTGAGTATTTATGTAAAAATGGTAACTCTGAATGATAAATAGGGCAATCCGTACCAAGAACCAAGAATATACACGGTACGAAATAGACAGAGTATCGGGGGGGGGGGATTATTTTAGACGACGAGAAACCTTGTAGCCCTGCAGAGAGCTAAGAGCGGTTTATTGAATGTTCATCGTCTAAATTTGTTGGGTGAAGAAGCGGTCTGGAGTCGCTTGACTTTTTTAGGGAACCAAAGACAATTATCGTGACCGGCACGACCCCGCCGGTTGCGCCAAAAGACCCCACGTCTTCTCGCTATCGTTAGTTTAGGTATGTACCTACTATGTATGTGAGTGGAATAAGTGGAATAGGTGGAATATGGGGAGCGGCGGTCCCAGGGCTACCAGGGCTACCAGGGCTACCAGGGGCTTGGCGGGCGTGTAATTCTTGAGGAATCTTGAGAAAACCAGGAGCCCGGAACCTTCAGCGGGACGAATATATTTAATGTGGACGGACAACGGGGAGGGCGTCTATTCTATTCTTGTAAGGTAACGAAAGGACGAGAGGGACTGGCTTGAATGTTGACCACGGTGGGCGGTTCTGTGCTTGTGTGCCTCGTGGATACTATGTAGGTAGGTTATCCAAACATTCAAGTATGACGGCCGTAGCCCTTGCATCAAACGTGCATGCAGGGAACGGCAAAACGGGATGGCCCTAGTCTTGTAAGATCAGGATTGGCGATGGTGGTTCGTCGATAGGTTGAGAAATCCGATGTCGCTGACGATACCAATAAGTCACCCCAAACCTCGTCTGCATTAGTGAGAGAGTAGACTCCGCTTGGCAGTGGAGAGTCGATAAAAGACCCCGGTCCCCTATGATGAGTACATGATAACTACGGTTAGGTTATAATTATGAGAGAAGAGAAGGGGGTTTAATAAAAAGAAGAATGAAAAAAAAAAAAAAAAAGGAGTTATTAACGAGTTTGTCTCTGGTTCGGGTATCCATTGATATACAAGATGTCGAATCTTTCTAAGACCCATCGCCATTCTTTTTTCTAGAAGCTTGTGAATATCCCTCGACTTTCACATGCTTCGCCCTCAAGCAAGCCTTCTCGCTACACCAATCTACGTATATAGATGAGAAAGACAAGGGTAGCGTGGCTTTCGATCCCGCGCGTCACAAGGGTGGCTTGGGTACATACGTAAAGTCTATCTATCAAGAGCTGCGTTTGGCAACATCACCTGGCGCAATCTCTACCAATGGTCTCGAGAGCATGTCACTCAGCTATATCGATGTGGCCAATAATGGCGCGTCGCGTACCTGTCGATGAAACCTCGTCAGAAGGCTATTAATCCTTCTCGTGGGTTATTATGCATCTCCCCGAGCCCACTTAGGCACGCTTGCTTGCTTGCTTGCTCGCTCGCTTCTAGACCTCCCGAGGGGTTCTTCCAATAATATCCCGTCTAAATATTCGAACCTCGGGCATTAAGTTTTGTGTGAGACGTTAGACGAAAGGGTCCAATAAGGGTTCACGTTCGACGGCGTTGGAGAGAGACGGCCGTCTTATGAGTCCCTGGATATAAAGAGAGCCTAGGTATCCAGTATCCCATATCCAGTATCCAGTATCCAGTATCCAATATCCAGTCAGCTGTAGTCGCTAACCTCGCTGTTTTAAATTCTCTGCTGACCACCGATTGAGCAATTTTGCTAACATTACCAGCGGCAGATCACTAATAAGCCTTGCCAGCCAATCTGTTCGACCTTGCCCACTTTGCGTGACGTGACGTGACGTGCCTTGGTAGGACTTATCAGCAGCTATGCATGTAAATAATCTCCAGAATTTTATTTGAGACGCAATGCACCTCATGATCTGCCTTGGTGGATATATCCAAAAAAAAAAAAATTAAAATTTTTTTTTTCTCTTTTCTCTTTTTTCTACTTAAGTTGAAGATCGGGTAAAAATGGCGGAGCATCGTGAACATTCGGATTTCATACAGTTATGGCTAAACTTCGGGTTATCTCAAGACAACCTATACAGACAGTCTGTAATACAGTCTGTGCGCCCAACCGTTTTCTTGACAAAGGACTCTCTGTGATGCCGTCTTGCGAGAGTGTCTTATTAGTTCCTTGCAGACTATGCAATCCGGCAACTAAGCAACAGATATAACTAATAGCTATTAACAATATTAACTTATGCCGTTTCTTATATCGACAATTACCTAGTTGGTCATTGCTCAAATCGCTTCTTTATGTGAATAGTGAGTGAGTACCTAGCGTTGTGCCTCTCGCTATTTTCGTTTAATTTATTCAAGTTACTTCTGAAGACCTTACTCCTGCACTAGGATTCAGATCAAGTCTATTTAGGTATCTACCAAAATGTGTTAATGGGACTAACCAATATAATAGACTTGTCGGGGATCTGCTGAATGAATAGAGAGTACTGGTTGTTATTCGGGTTATGTAGGTAGGTACCTATAAATTCGATCATTACGAAAAGCCTCGTTTTGAATCATACTATAATGTATAAAATAGCAATAGCTATCATTTGGCCCTTCAGCTTTGGGATGTGCATACGGGCACACTTTTTTTCTATTTCCCCTGAGTCTTTATAGACTCCTTCTCCGCAAATGAGTAACCAAATAAGGTCAACCGTATCTAGGTATTCATGGACAACACAAGTATCACGTACATTACACTCCTTATATTCCTTACTTAGTTCCTACGAAACCTTCCTGGACCCTTCTAGTTTCCCCCTATATATTGTCGCGTTGTTGCATGCAAAGTTTTGAGGTCAAAAATGCAGTTTCGTGTTCCTCTACGGCCCAAGACCATAGCAGTCTTTATTATCCCTAACTACCTAGTTAGCTTTAACTACCTAGAATTGTTATTGTTATATCTAGGCGTTGCCCCCTAGTTTTGTGTTACCTGCTGGTAAATACTTAATTTAAGCGCCAGCAACTCTTTGAAATGACCTAGGTAGATCTAGACCCGGCCCCTCGCTCCTATTCTTATTCCTGTTCCTTAGGATTCTCTCCAGACTCGGTCTTGTACCGTGAACTCTCACTGTCAGCTTTCAAGGACCTCCTTTCTATCAGCCGCGCCCACGCTCAATCATAAATCTGCTTAGATATCCTGGTTAAAATAGCCATTCTCGCCCTCTTCCTCTAGGGTTATTTATTGCTTCCACTAGCTGTAACGCTGCAGACAGGCTACTCTTTTGTTTCAAAATTACCTGGTAGCTCGTAGAATGGGTCTATGTTTTCATGTTATTCCTATCAGCCATCTCAACCACTTTTGGATGCTGGTTGACGGAAGAATTGTTCACTACGTAAGACGATTTTTTGGGCACCTAAAGCGCATTTACTAGGTATACCTAATTGGTTGGAATGGGAATTGCCTGATCGATATTTCTCACATCATGAGTTAGGCGGTGTTTTATGCTAGTTACGCCTGGGAGGAGTTGGCTATATCTTGGCCACCCAGACATTGTCAAGGACGTCGTCCGTAGTAGAGATGATTTTCCAAGATGTGTCGAGCTCACAGAGGTCCTTGATGTTTTTGGTCCTAACGTTGGAACCGTAAGGCTTACTCGCCTTGATTCTCCCCTTCGCTCTGTATCCACAGCTCACAAATTATCTTTCATTTAAGCCAAAGGCTAGCGACATGATCCGTCACTGGGCTGATCGTCCATCAGTACGAAGCACAGCAAATGACCGACGCACCCTGTCGCTTGACTTAGTAAAGCCGGATTTTTCAAGTCATTCAAGATTCAGGGGGCTACGGGGAAACGTCGCATGTCAACCCCTCGGAGAGCTATAAGGATTCTCTGAAGTTGATATTGGAACACTGCATTCTCATCATTGTTATGGGACCTAAACTATTCACTAACACGCTATGGTTGCCTCGCAAATATCGGCAGCTCGGTGAGGCAGTGACGGCATTCCAAAGTTTCATGACAGACATGTACGAGTCGGAGAAAGGCAAAGTTGACCAGGGTATATCTGGCACTACTAGTAGCCGTACATTCTTGTCGTCGCTAGCCAAGGCGTCCCCGGATGCAAAGCCAGGCGAGGATCTCACCGAACGAGAAATCTACGGTAATATCTTTGTTATTAATTTTGCTAGTCACGATACCTCGGCCCACGCTTCGACCTTCACTATATACTTCCTAGTTGTCAACCCAGCAGTGCAAGACTGGCTTTCAGAGGAACTCCATGCTGTGCTAGGCCACACGCCATCACAGGAGTGGGATTTTACGACCGGTTTTCCTCGCCTTAAATGCTGTTTAGCTGTCCTCTACGAAACTATCCGCTTATATACACCCATACAGATAATTAAATGGATGAAAGAGAAAACGCAGACACTCAATGTCGGAGATAAGGCAATTGCCCTACCACTGAATACCATGATGTGTCTGGCTTATTCCTCTCTACAGACCGACCCCAGATGATGGGGGTCTGACTCGCTCATCTGACGACCATCTCGCTTCATTAAGCCAGCAAAGACTAAGCGTACACCCCAAGGAGAGGGAAGAGGCGTCAAAGAGGAAGAGTTCGTAGACGCGGCACATTCGTTGGTTGGTCCGAAGGTGGTCGCGACTGTGCCGGGAGAAGTTTCGCAGGTTGAGTTTGTAGCCACTATGGCGCCGCTGTTCTGCGAGTGGAGAGTAGATCCGGCAAATTTTGAAGGAGAAACGTTCGAGGCGGCTCGCGACCAGGTGCTTGACCTCATCAAGAATGATTCCAGCATGGTCCTGTTACAGCAGATGTTACATCCCGAGAGGGCCCCTCTAGCCTGGTCTAAGAGGTGAAGTCGGTTGTCTGAACCTTTATGCACCGGTATGGCTTAATGGATGATCACTCTAGGCATATCGTCAGCGTTTCGATGGATGAGACAGGTATATTTCCTATTTTAAACTGAATCTCATCCGGCCCGCACGTTCTTTAGTCGTTTAACGATTACGAGAAGAACCGGCCGTGGGGAGGGTCCTATTTGTTTTCCATCTTCTTGGTGAGACAATATTCACAAAAAAAAGCAGATGTCAAGGACACATGAAGGAAGCCCCGAAAGCCACCGGGCATGGCGCTCGGGGATTGGTGTCAAGCCCCTGGATAACCATTGCATCCAGCTAGAAGAGCACAGCCTTGAGAGGTAGCTATATCTGTAGTCTTCCGTGCTTTCAGAAACATATAGCCTTGTCTCTCGCTTACATTCCCCGCGAGACAATTTTGATCCAAGCCCTACAAGACCGGCTGTACGTACCAAAAGTATCCTTTGTTCTAGACCTCTCGTCTAGGATCCTAGTATCATCCTCATGACCAGCGGAGGAGCATATTGGTATTTTCTATCGAGGACTAATGATTACGGAACTGCTCGGGGGCACGTTCATTCTACAGCTCATTTCGGTAATGGTCTCCAAATGTAGGAATACTTTGATTTTTGAGCTGATTAAGAGATGACAACGAGTGAACTGACTATATCCGACGTGGCTGAGGGACTTGGCGAGGATTGTAATGACGAATATACCTGATTCAGCAAAAGAGCTGCCGCCTCAGCCGTAGTTTAGACCTACATGATGTGGATGCCGCACGTCGTCCTCGTAGTGGATCTACGAAAACGGCGCACGAGCAAGATGTAAGTACATACATAGCTATTAGTTATGTATATAGTCAGCAAATGTTGGGGGATATATGATAAACTATTCCGGAATGTGAAGCCTCGGTCACGGTGGTCGTAGTAGTAGTAGTAGTAGTAGTCGTGATGTTGTGATTACTTATCATTGTGTGGTTTATTTAAATTTGCATGACGGGTAGGTAGTAACTTGACCGGGGAGGACGAAGATCCAGGAAGATCATGAGAATCATGAGAATCAGAATCAGATGTCATGCAGGGCTTAGCGATGCATCTTCTCGGGACGTATATTTTTTCTTTTTTTTTGAAAAAAAAAGAAAAAAAAAGGGGGGACTGCGTGCATGTATCTTGATGTATGCTTCCAAGTTGAAGGAATACATACATCATGTCTAATGTGTACCGAAGTCATGTCTGTAAATTATGGGAATTATCAACATGATTGGTCGAATTTAGGACCATGGGGATTAATATTTCGTCTCTTGTCTTGTCAAAAAAGAAGGAGAATCTAGATCGGAAAGAGAGTTTAAGGAACTGATTGTCATTCGATGCATATAAATATGTATAAAAATATACATGATACAGTAATCTTTATTCTTTCGGGCTGTTAAACCCCTCCATCAGCTCATCAACTCTTCAAGTACCTAGGTACCTACGTAGCACAATTGTGCCTTTTATTCTCGACGGTTGTTGCTTTAAATGTGTGACGCGTAAGTCTTTTCTCCTGCATCAGCTATTACCAGCTATCATCAGCTATCGGGAAGTACGTCCAAGCACCTAGCCTGGTACCTAATAGGTACGGATTGCTCTCCAAATGTTACAAGCGTTGCATTAGATGTTTGCGCCTGCATCAGAGTTGCAGCAGTTACAACTGATGTTACCCAATTACCATTATTTGTAAAACCAGATCCACCATAGGCTCCCCCCTCTCCTACCTTCCCTGTCTTCTTTGTCTTCCCTGTCTTTCCCTGCTTTTCTTGCTTTCCCTGCCGAAGGAGCCAAGATTGCAAGATTGCCGCCAAGCTAGCTAGACTGCTAAAGGGTACTACGACCCTGCTACTACCCTACTACGACCCTATTACCTTACTTGCTTGCTGAGTGCTACCCTCTTAAGTGCCCTTCGAGTTACCTTTTAGATTTAATATCACGTGATTTAATCCAGATAAACCAAGATGTCCATGTTGATTCCACATTTTTAGCTACGGGGTAGGGATTACCTTTTGAAGCATCTAGTGCATACAAGTACTTATATGTACGTATGTCTACGTAGTATGGATAGGTATGGGTAGGGATACATATCAAAGATAGAAGTGGGTAAAAATGTACCGCAGCGACGGCAACTACGTAGCTGGAAACTATCGTCTGTAAATTCTGTAACTAACATAAGGTAATAAGTAATGAGATGGTATAAATATACAATTGTACCTGTACCTAAGGATGTAATTAATATCTACTAATTTGGGGCGCAATTGCCCGATGCTCTTTTCGTAGTTACTCACGTCCATTTCTTGTTACGTGGAAATTACCAACGGGGGGTTTATCTAAAATTTGAAGAGAAAAGAAGTAATTAGGTACATTTGCAGATTACATCTTGAATCAAGAACAATCATAATAACAACAATAGAAAAAAAGGTGTGAAACAAGAATAATAATAAATCACCCAAAATAATAACACCAACTTACGCATACGCAACGCACGTACACTTCGTCAGGCTTCAACTCTTACACCTTTTTTTTTTTTTTTTTTCTTTTGCACTCTCTCACACGCAACATGTCACCAACACGTTGACAGCCGACACACACCGCAGGTGACCCCGTTCAAGGCGACACAAACCGGGACAACACACATTTGCATTACATATGTAGCATATGTAGACTACAGGAATGCCATCCTAGGTTTCCGGTCAAAGTTCGCCGCATCTCGCGCATGGCAAAATTACTTAGAAATTGTTGATTACTTTCGACGATGCTGAATATTGGATGCTGATACCGAAAAAGCCCCTCATGGTTGTTGATACCTCAATACTTTGATATTTCGACTTTTTCTTCTATAATATCTTTTGATATCTTGATACCCACGCTGATGTTACTGTCGCTGGGATCGTGTTGGATCGTTGGATCACTGGATACTTCCCGCTAATTACTTCCGATTTCTTACTGCCACCGATGTAGATGCCGACTTATTCCTCTTTTCCCCCTTCTCTAAGTCGCGTCCTCATCCATCGTCATCGTCATCACTATCATCATCCTATCAACTACCGCATACTATTTTGCGTAGGGTCGTTCCTTGTCTCTTTTTAAGTGTGCTGGTTTCCTGGTTATTCCTGGTTATTCCTTGATATCCCGGGTATTAACTGGTCTTATTGCTGGTCGTCTTGTCATCTATCACCTGTTTTTTCCCCATCCCTTCTCTCTGACTTACTCTTATTACTCCTTATTCTTACAACTCTATTACTACTTCTACCTTCTACTTCTACTTTTTTTATTTCCAACTGAGATAATCAGGCCCCCCGGCTAGCCCGGACGTCCGTCTGATCATTCCAGAAAAAAAAAAAAAAAGGTCTTTCATTTTTATTCTCAAAGCTCTTTCCCTTCTTGAACATAACTGTTTTCCCGAAACTATTTTTAATATTTTATATTTTATTTTATTTTATTTTTGTTACTGTTATTTATTCATTTTTGTTCTAGTTTATTTTCTTTTATTTTCTTTTACTTATATTTTCACACCCCCCTCCTTTCCAACAAACCCCCACCATATAACTCGAGGCTCTACATACTCTTTTGTTCCAATTCTTTCCTACCCCCCCTACCTGGATCTCTCGGACGAGTTTACTGGTTAAAGGGGGCCCGTCATGCTGCCTTCGCCCTCGGCCGGCCTTAGTAACGTACCGCCCCCATCTACGGCCGCGGCCACGGGTCCAACCATTGCCACTAGCACCACTACCTCAGCTCCTCCGGTACCTGGTCCAGGCCCTGCAGCGACAGGGGCATCATTGAAGCGACCTGCTGCAGCCGACCTGCAGCGCAGTGCCGGCGCAAGCGTCATTCCTTCAAAAAGACAAGCTACATCTAGTACCAGAACGAACCCCATCCCGAATCCGAGTCCCTTGGCCGCTGCTCCTATTATTGCTCCTTCATCTTCAGCTTCGGCCCCTCCGACTACGACAGCAACCCGACCCTATCATCAATCTCAACTTGCCATGCCCTTACCTGCTATGGTTACAGAGGAACAGCTGCTGGGCAGGACCCCCGAGCAATTAATTGCCACTATTCTCCAGATTCAGATGCAACATCAACAATACGTCGCTCATATCTCGGCGCAATTCGATTCCATCAGCCAACAACTAAATGACCTTCGTGGAAGTTTAGTGGCATCCCATCAAGCTGCAGCCTCGGTACGTGTCATGCCCCTCAAAAAAACCATGCTATTCCCCGTATCCGAAATTCCCAGAAATTTATTTATATTATCCACTAACCCGTCGCACCTTTTTAGGCGCTCAGCTCCCGCGATTCCTCCGTACGACCCATTATACCCCCGCCACCTCCGCAACTGTCGGCTACTTCTTACCCTCGGGGACCGCCGATTTCTATGCAAACGCCAAGCCGGCCTGCTAGACTTCCCACTTCTCCATCCACTTCTTCCCAAGCGGTTCAACCTAGGCCGTCCGCGCAAACACCGGGATCTGCGGGTCCCCCTCAGTATAAATATGGGACCGTCGGTACGGTAGAGGAGGTTTGGAAAGAATATCGGGAGGGAATGGATGGACAGCCGGCTATTGAGGATTTGGACGCCGCATGGGGATCACGCTGGCGACCGGAACCGCGGGGCCGCACGTGGTATTCGAGGCGAAAAGTCATCTGGGACAAAATTAAAGAGTACATGGCAGAGGGCTTTGATGAGGACGAGGCGGTGAGGGAGGTTGAAAAGCTACGTGACGGCAATACTATTAATAAGCTGATACGGATGCTCCAGGACGAACGAAAGGAGAAAGGCGTCGGAGACGACAGCATGGTCACTTAAGCAGGACGACTAGATGCGACATTTCCTTTGGATCCGGCGTTATTTAGGGAGTGGCATTGATACCATGCATCATATATGAGGCTGCATTTACGGAGCTGCGAATGAGAGGACCGCATTAGCGGAATCGGCATATCGGCATAGTCTAAGGGGATTTTCTTCATGACGGCTTGTTGCAGTTTTTTTTAATCGTTCACTGGTTGAACGAACGAATAGCTCATGGCTGGTATCTAAGCAGAAAACTGTAGCGACGGGAAGCTACCGGAACGACGTTTTGACGGTGGATAGGAAACACGTCGTTACCTGGTTATAGGTGCCTAAACTACCTACCTAACCTTGCCTAGTCTACCAATCAATTACAATCAAGCGTGCCTTCGAAGCGCCTGCTACTATGCCACCGACAGCCGCTGTTGGCTTTTTCCCTAATACAGAGTTCTGGGCGTGTGCATAGAGTCCACGGGATAGATTCGGGTGATAGGTTTCCAGATCCGGGGCAAATAATCTCCATAGAATGGTCACGCGCCTCCTTGAAGTGCTTCCCAACAAGTGCACAGGCAGTGAGGGTTCGGTACTTGGGGATGGCTACCTAAATGATATATGGGTCTGCATCGCGGATCTCATCAACCAGGAAGTTTTATAACCGGCAATGTAAGGGTCGATTGTGGCGGCATGAATCGGTTACACAAAAGTCACGATATACCAAAAAAAAAATATGTAAATAACATGATTGGCGGTGCCATCTTGCCGTGTTTGGTCGTCACAGTAAGCTCATGGGGTAGAACCAACAACCCTGGTGAACGCAAAGGTCCCGCGTATCCGACCACGTCGATAGATATATTGCCGTCGCTTTTCAAAATGTCGAAGACGATAGCGGCGATGCAAGCTAAATTTACTTGCTCAATGTCGGCATCGGTTAGACTGGGATTCTATCGTAACCTCTGTATAGGTATGTACTTTTATTGGTTAGGTACTTTGTATTAGCCCCTATTCCCACTTTTCTTTGCTTCCATGCTAATCATCGCGTAAGCTGCTCAGCCGCATATTGTAACGCTACCTACTTAAATTTCCGGGTTGTTGACTTCGAGTCCGTCGAGCTGTTGATCTAACTGTGCATCTTCGGTTGAGGATACTTGAATTCGTTTATTTCGGTCGGGTTCTTGGCGTGAACTTGATAACCCGGATGACCTCCGAGCACAGCCGCCAGACTCCAATTAGAATTCCGAGCCTAACCACGACATGTCAATAGGTTACCACATCGGGGCGAACCGAAGGTGAGAGCGAGGATCAGAAGCGAGACCCCCCGGCGTCGGTAGTTGAGAACAAGGTATGTTTTGGGGGAATAAAGGGTAAGAGTGTAGTAGAAGTACATGTGTAAGCTTGTGATGACGAGGGAAGAAAGGTGCTGCGAACAATTCTTTTCTTGAGAGGAAGTTGAAAGAAGTCGGGGTTAATAGATTGCGAACCAGGGGGTCTGTTTACACCATGTTATACCACCATGTCAAGTGACGGGGATAGCTTGAACGGAATTGAATCTCGTCATCAATGGCATTGAATTTCAACCTGAAAATATATATTAAGCTCGTCTCGCAACGAAGCTTGACTTCTGCAACATATAAGCATGAGCTACGTCGTAATATTTCGTGATGTGAGTAAACTTTGAAATGTAGGCTTTAGACCTTTGTGATCTACGTTGGCGTTCTGTAATATCATCTAGACATATCAGTAATAATCGACATACCAGGCAATATCCAAAATGTGTTTGGTCATCTACGCCCATTTTACCACCAGGGAACATGATAGCCGCTTTCCATCCATCATAAACGCGGCCACACGTTATACGGTGCTTAGTCCATGGCAGGATCCAGCCGTGCGGAAATGCGATCAACCTCATATGGACAACATTGAGGAAGACCTGAAATGTGACTGGCATCCCGGGTGCTGCCGTCTTGAGATTCTTCCGAGATGCAATTCAGTCTCGGGTGGTTGTAAAATATGGTGCCGCTACCATCATTTCATCGATCGGGGGCGTGGTGATACTAACGACGGCGCTTTTCTGGGTTATTTTACGCCGAATGACTCGACTTTGCTCTTAACCGCAAGTTGGCTTTTCAAAAGTGGTGTCGAGGCTTATTCTCTTAGGCAAAATCTAGCAATCTTGCCACCGGCCGCTCATGACGAACAGCCGTCTACTAGCTTGATTCGTAAGCGACTCGAAGACTCCCTGAGCCAGGCAACTGATGATATCGGTCAGTTTGCCATACTCTGGGATAGGAAAACAAGTGACAGTGGCTTCCACCAGCTCCCCTGGCGTCCCGGTGCCGAGAGAGATCCTCGTGACAATAAAGCATGGTCGGAAGACTACTTACGTCTCAGGGTCGTAGACCGTGGACATCCGGATCCGAGCCTGGCACAATGGCCATCCTACGTAAGATTAAGGCAGATGTATCAAGGTCAAATCCTCCCCGCCGTCCCACACAGCGCTCCTACCATTGAGCAATTTAGTAGGAACCCCAACCAAGGTTTGGTGCTTCCTGATCCCTTCGCTTTGAATGGTGTTTTACCGCCAGGACAGCAGCAAGTTCAGCAAGTACAACTACTACAACGACAACAACTACCTCTCAACCCGATCAATAGCTTAGATTTATCCCACGTCAATCCCGCGTTCCGGTCACTGACGACACCGCAGGATGCTAACTCCGAAGCCTTCTCAAATTCCTACACCTTCGACGACATACCCGCAAACATCCTCCCGAAGGAGCCTACCTACACAATTCCTTCCTTCCTCTCAGCACCCTCCACCTTTGCTCAACCACTACCCGCT
Organism: Daldinia sp. FL1419; assembly: GCA_025201765.1. NCBI lineage: Eukaryota > Fungi > Ascomycota > Sordariomycetes > Xylariales > Hypoxylaceae > Daldinia > Daldinia sp. FL1419. The sequence goes on from MU623450.1 coordinate 114,593, forward strand.
GTAAATCCAAACGGCGCCTTGGGCAGCTTAGAACAGGAAGTCGCATCGTCCCCTATCGAATGTCTAGTCGAGCATAAACCCTTTCTCGCGAAGCGCCGCGGTATAAAGCAGTATAGGGTGCGCTGGGCGCGAGACTGGGTCCCGAAGGAGGAGTGGGTACCCGCTTCTAATATCGGCGAGAGCCTCATTGATGAATATTGGAGGAAGTGCGATGAGGGAAAGGCGCCGTGGCAACTGCGTCGGGGAGCATTAAACCTACCTAACTTAGGTCGGTAGGCTAACGTCAACGGGGAGGTTGGCGTAGGGTCGTGGGCCTGATCCCTTTGGGGAGATCACGTCCTTGGGCTTTTGATGAACTTGTAAGTTTACAAGGAGAGCGAGGCCTCGAGTTATGCTTATGCTCCGGCGGGTTAGCCTGCTCCCTTCTGGAGATGATGATGCTGAGCAGTTTGTTAGACAGTTGCTTTAGGTACCTACCTAGATAGTAATTAAAAACCACGGAGGTGGTATTGCATTAATCCTTCCCTTACCCCTTTCCTCACCCCCTTTTCTCAGTGAGATCTACATTCCCTGGCGTGGGCTTGGGTCGTATTCTTGCTTTGATAACGGCATTTAGTTCTGGAAACTCCAAGGATACAGTATCTGTGACTTGCTTTAAACTCGCCTCCACTTGGTCTGACTTATCAGTGATATTGGGAAAGTCCTCTTTCACAGACGTGGATAAGGCGAAGAAGTTATTGAATGTAGAAGCGCACAAGACCAGCTCCATATCACCAACTTCTGCGAGTATAAGCATTTGAAAGCTGCGCTTAGGCATGGTAAGATAATTGGAGTTTTTGTATATGTCCTCATAATCCAGGACTCTGGCAGCGATGTAAGCCCCGCTTGGATACTCGTAGACCTTCTGTAGACGTACAGCGTACGTAGCTTGGAAGGTGAAGTGATGGTACTTCTGTAGTATCTCCTTATACGTACCAGAATACTCCTAATAAGATCACTGACACAGCTTCAAGGACGTCTCGATGCTTTGGATATAAAATTTCTTCTATAGTATTCGCCCCGTTGAGCTACTTGGCTGGGAACATTGCTTTTCGACGCGCTGACTTACCTTGCCATGCGAAGATCGTTTCATCATCTGAGACCTTTAGTATCTCTTGCTGTAGGCGGATGAACGCCTTTTCTTCTTCGCCGTAGAATAGAGGCATGTTTACGCCAGATAAGCCGAGCAAGCAGTAAGCCTGGTCTTGATACGAGTGGTTTGGCGGTATGCGGCCCAAAACATATTGGTAGCTACGCTGCATCCTATAAAGTGAGCCATCTGGAACGAGGAAATACCGGTTATCTTCTCGATCGTCGAGGAGAGATAGGACCGCGACCCAATTTCTCGCCAGCTGCTGTCTAAAAACACGAGATACAGGGGCGCTATTAGCTCTTGCAACGTCCAGCCCCGGGTAAACCAGCGCGACCTAGCAAAGGTTCCTAGCTCATCTCCTCTCCGAACTCCCTTAACGTCGCTTAAGAAGGCGTAGCAGACGGCCGCGCGTTGGTACCACGCGAACATGGAGTTGATGGCTTCCGACAACTCGGCGCTGCTAGTCTTGTCGATACCTACAGCAGGTACCGATCCGAGCATATTCCCGTCCTTCCTTTATGCACTTTTGGCGACAGTTTATAATCTTGTTCCTGCCGGCTTTCGTTCGACCTCTGTCGAGTGTGAGGTCCTGCAATGTTACTTCGCCATCCAGCCAAGTATGCGATGATATTGCATATTCAGGGGCTGTGCCTTGGAACTCTTCCAGAGCGACAGAAGACGTATTAAGCAACCGCATGGTCAAGCCAACTAAGTTTTAATATGCAGTAACGACTTATTCGAGCACCATAGAACCCAGTTCACCCGAGGCGTGCGTGCCTCCATGGGGGTCTAGGTTACCATCAACCCTAACCCGAAATTGTCGATCTCGGTTCCTCTTGGCACTTTCTGTCCTAACCACATACGTATTGTTACATATGTGGGAATCGTGGGAATCGGCGGGCTCTTGTAGCTAGACTGAGAGAGCATATCCTTACGTATAGGTATCAACAACAATTCAACATTTTTCCTCCAATGAAAAAGAGCTTCCCCTAGCTATATAGTAGTGGTCTATGGCGGACGATACCCCAAGACGCATATTGAAATGGAGACGAAGAATATATCGACGGACAGTGATTTTCGTCTATATAAGTAGTATCTTTTACATAGTCAGTTGATACTTGAAGTTTTATCAAATCACTCGAATAGTAATTATATCATAAGTAAGATATAGAACTTCTAAGTAGGATACAAAGGAATCTATAGCGTCGTCTTTATCTACTAAATTATAGAAGCTTTATTAACTTAGGCAAGTTCTTATAGGTGCGTTAACACCAGGTAACACGTCGTCTGATTTGGTTACAACCCATTTTAGGCTATCCCGCTTAATGTGATGCAACATACATTCAATCTCGGAAGGACGATGTCTCAGTTCCGTTTCCAGAATTCGTAGTGAACTGAGGTTCCGGTCATAAAACTGATGATCGTCGCTCCGGGGCCTCGTAACTGGGCCGAGCCTCACTCTTGCATCTCATTCAAGACCTGCCTACATATTCGGAACAATGAGAGGACTCATCTCGACCATTTTACCTCTATGGTTGGCTGCCGGGGCTGTTGCTGCTCCTACGCGAGCACAAGCTGCACCTCCGGCTGAATTCACACCGAACACCAAGGTCGGTCCCGGGGGGAACAAATACAAGGACTCGCCCCATTTTCGAGTCTACGACGCAGCAAGCGACTCTGTTGCAAATTCTGTGCTCCAGAGTCTAGAGTCGGCCTATGACTGTTTCGTGACTGGTCAAGGATGGAGGTCGACGGGTCTCTCATTCAATCAGGACAATGACGATGGCCCCTGGTACAAGATGAACGTCTACGACGTCGCAGACCTGGGAGCTAATACTGCTGCTAATACCGGGACGGATAGCGTTACCGGCCTAAGCTTCCTGAACGTCGTTACGGAATGGATGAATACACCTTCTATTACGGTTCATGAGTTCGGACATGCTCTCACGTATGCAGAAAGGTACTGGATTAACCAGGGTCGAACGGGAGCGTGGTGGGAGACGGTGGCCAACTTTGTCGCTGACACGTTTATAACTTCATCGATCTGCGCGGACTCGAGAGCGCGATATAGCCAACCCAGCGGAGACACTCTAATGAATCTCAAGAAGGTTATAAGCGATTCCTTCCAAGTCATCGTGGACGGATCGCGAAACACTGGGAATTATTACGATGCATGGCCTTTCCTAACTTACATCACAAATAACCCAGATAACTACGCCGGCCTAGGAATGGCGAATTTCCCCAACGTCTGGCGCAAGTACAAGAGGAACAGCAACGAGACCCCTCTGCACATTCTCGACCAGCTCGCATCTCCCACCAAAATCCAGACAATCGTCGGTCGCTACTGGGCTAGAATGGCGTACGTTGACCTCGGGCATGAAAAGGCCAGGGCTTTATTCGAGAAGCAGAGGAACGAGTTTAACTACGCGAACCTGGATCCTCAGGGCAGCGGGAGGTATAAAGTAAAATCAGCCCGGCAGCCGCGGTATATGGGAGCCAACATTATCCCCCTGAAGGCAACTGGATCCTCGATTAGCGTCACAGTCACTGCGACGGCGCCTTTTACCGCTACATTGGCGGTAAAAGGCTCCGGCGGGGCGGTTCGATATATCGAGGTGGTGGATAGCAAGGTGCAAGCGGACTTGGCGAGTGGCGAGGAGGCGACCTTTGTGATTGCGAACACGCCGAACACGCTTTACCTGTACGATCCCTTTTCGCTTACTAGCGACGTGAGTCGAGGCTTGGACTACCAGCTACAGATCACGGGCGCGAGTGCTTAGATTTAAGTCTGTATGAGTTTCCTCAAGATAATTGAAGAATCATTCTCGTCCCTATCTTGCTTGAACAGCTTACTGTGGGGATTGGCTTCTAGTCAGATTCCATGTCCCCTATTTTACCCAGTTGAAGCATGTATGAGATAGCCTAAGCTGTTAGATGGCTATCATGTGTATTTGGAGTGGAAGCGGATATTCGTCTAGGTACAAGTAGGCCCGTAATGTAACCATACCTACAAGCCACGCCTACAGCTGAAAATCTATTATCGTAGCAATTAGCAATTAGCAATTAGCAATTAGCAGTTAGCAGTTAGCAGTTAGCAGTTAGCAGTTAGCAGTTAGCAACTAGGTAATAGTTGAGAGGTAGGGATCGAAATCTGGGATGCTACGCGCCCTCTCCGTGTCATTCTATACCACTGCCTGGGGTTGATATGTACGCGCGACGTTTTTGAGTGACGGCATGGGATCTGATGTTTGAGATTTCCTGCCTTTTAATTGGTTACGCCGATTCCTCCTCGGTCAGGGGTAGTCTTAACCCCTGTTAGACTTCCCCAGCCAAGCAGATTGCCATTGCGGAAACAAGCCCAGACCATTTACATCTAGATCACATTTCTACCTGAACTTATGACTTATGAAGCATCGTCTTATACGCTTCGGGGACGGCGTTGGGTAGCTTGCTGAAGGAGGCTGTTGTCGACAACCACGTTATTACTATTATCAGATGAATTTATGAGCTCACGACGCGAGACAAGAAACCAAGAAACGTCGTGGATGAAGCTGAAATATTACAGGTCAATAAATTGGTAGCGACTTTCCCTAACGAGGAATCCATGTAATGCAGGACGCTTGGGGGCCGGACGGCTTCGCCTCTAGAGTTCTTCGACCATGATACGAGCAGGAATCAATAACCATCTTCCGTTAAACTCAAAGAATCGGGATATTACCCGTCAACCCTCTGCGCCATGGACCTATGTACGACGTGTCGCAATTTGGAGCCTTTACCAGGGCTTTCTGGAGGCTTCATTACTGGTGGTAAAGGTCAGGATCTAGAGGATTCAGCGTATACTTGTCAGCTGTGCTCTATCCTCTGGGAAGGTCTGGAGGCGTTTTGTTTGGTGAGCCCGGGCTCGGTTCAGTGGATCGCGTTGCGTCAAGACGAAGGCCTATTTCGCCTTCAGTATAAACATTCACCTGAAGATCAAGCATGGACAGGGCTTCAGTTTTATACCAAGGATGGTATGTACATCATTAGCTATCGTATCTCCGTCAAGGAACTAGCGAAGGCCGCTTAGCAGGAACAGCACCAGCTAAACAATAATGCTAGTACATGATCCGCTATCAGATATCTTCAAACCGAGCAGCGACCTCGAGACGTATACCGCATCCGAGAGGTATCTTTCTCAGATGAAAGGCTGGGTTGACCATTGTAGCGAAAAGCACGAGATTTGCAAGAGTCGCCTGAACGACTATCTACCTACTAGAGTGCTAGATGTTTCACGAGATCAAGATTACGTCTTCGTGTACGAGCCAGTCGAGACGGATAAGGGCCCTTACACGGCTCTTAGCCATTGTTGGGGCGGTACAGTCCCCTTAATGACGAGGGCTGAGACGCTGGACGAAAACAAAAACGGGATCATCATCGAGTCGTTGCCAAAGACGTTCCAGGACGCCATACTTGTTACCCGGAAGCTACAATGCCGTTACCTCTGGATCGATTCTCTTTGCATTATTCAAGACAGCCTCGAAGACTGGAAAAACGAAGCATCACGTATGGCAGATGTATACGGTAATTCGTACGTCACGATCGCGGCAACTGCATCAAATAACAGCGACGGCGGCCTATTCTATCGGCATGATATATTGGATACCCAGCATACTACCGAACGTCGCCTAGAATCAGGCAAGCTCGCCGCCGTAAGTGTACGGCCAGCGTTAGAACATACCCCTTATTTTGCAAGCACCCACTATGGTCTGGATCCCTCGATTCGAGCGCCTTTGCTCGAACGATCTTGGTGCTTCCAAGGTGAGCTTATTCAATAATTTCGCCCCCTGTTATATCATTGGTAACATGAAAATTAGAATACTTGCTATCACCACGCGTGCTATCATTCACACGATGGGAGATGCTCTGGGTATGTCTTTCTAAGCGGTCGTGCAACTGCGGGGAGTATACCGAGGATACGCGTGAACTCGTCTCTGCGAGTGATCTAAAGGCCAGGTTTGATATCCAACTTCGCGGCAGCTCGTTGCAAGACTTACATCGACTATGGGAGGATATCATCGAAGCCTATCTGCTAAAGGGCATAAGCTTTGACACGGACAGATTGCCCGCCTTGGCCGGAATAGCTCAACCATTCCACAAGATGGGTCTCGGCCGATACGTAAACGGTTTATGGGAAACAACTCTGCTTACCGATCTATTTTGGGAAGCAAATGCGTCGTTTGGAATGTACCATAAGATCATCGCGAAACGTAGTACCGACAGAGAAGCTCCATCGTGGTCATGGGTATCTGTATCAGGCTCATTTCGATACGCGTATAGCACATACGTGTTTGAAGGTCTCGAAATACTACAAGTCTCATACTATCCACAAGCACTTAGACCTCTTGCGGAGATTTCTGCTAAGAGTATAACTATCCGAGGGCTGGTATACCGAGCCCGTGCCTGGGTTCCATTTGATTTTCAAGAGAACATAGTCGACCCTCGGCGGGAGATTCAAATTGAAGAAACCCAGGAAAAGGATTGGTACGTCGACATAACGTCCGAATTAACCTGCAACAGGGAGAGTCCGATGGAAGTCTACGTTCTTCGCGGTACGAAGGGTCCAGGACTAATTCTTCGTCGCGTTCAAGGGGAGGAGTCTTTATACCAAAGGCTAGGCATGATGGATCGGTTCTCGCCTGGGTTGAGCAAACCAGAACCTACCACCCTCCAATTAGTATGACAGACAAGCGAAGTTTAAATATACTATCTGGCTTCTAATATAGAGGTAATTTACGGCAATGGGGCCTAGATATAAAAGAGGCGATGCTCTAGACGATGGTTTCAAAATCCCTAAATCGTACCTATATAATTCGTCACGATTCATCACCAAGAACAACTTGAACACCTACCTAGGTACTGGTACTTATCTACAAAAATCAAATCCGGCCACTCGGCTCGCAAGATCATTCTGTAGCGACCTTATCATGTAGGCTTGGACTCAGTCCAGTCTTGCGCGGAAGCAAATGATGTTGATTGGTTGGCCCAGCACTTCCCGCCTGGCCGGCAATATGGTTAGAATGAAGATATATTAAATGGTAACTTCAGGGCGGCACTTAAGACCGGCGGCATTATACTAACAATAGAACGGGTTTCGCGCGTGTGGCTCTCAAGGATTTTCCGATACTTATTTGATCTTTATATCTGTAGTATTCGGCAACGTATTATACCCAAAACATAGTACCATTCATTCACTTCCATCTCCTTCATTTGACTGAGTACCTACCTAACCTACCTAGGTCCTAGGCACATATCTAGATTCTAAGTGGATTTTACCTAGCAGTTCAATATGCGATCGCATTGGGGCTTCGCACTTGCGAGTGCCGGCGCCGTTTTGCCAGGTGCCTCTGCTTTACTCCGGTTTTCATGCTCCCAGCTCGTCGTCGAGCGACTTGACCCCTTGGTGAATCCTGGTGTTGTCGGGTCACCCCATCTTCACCAGGTCATCGGTGGAGTACGTACGAAGTTCGCCTATGTAGTTCAGACTTGCGGTGTTTAAACTTATCGTGTGACAATTCTAGAATGCCTTCAGGCCTTCGATGGATCCAAAGGTCATGGATATCCCCAGCACGGCCACTTGCACGACCTGCACATTCGCCGAAGACTTTTCCAACTACTGGACCGCAGTGATGTTCTTTCGCGCACGAAACGGGACTTATAAGCGTGTTCCGCAAAAGGGCAATGTTTACTTTGAAGAGTCGAATGGCGGTATGACGATCTATTACATACCAAGCTATCAGAATACCAATGTTACTGCATTTAAGCCTGTAAGACCATCTGAGTATCTTGAAATATAATAGTCGTATTGGGACTTATACAACTCAAAGGGATTCCGAATGATCACTGGTAACCCTGCGATACGTACCGAGGAAGAGGCGTTGAAATATCGTCAGCTTACATAGTGAGCCCTCTTTGCTTACATCTTGTCGATATGATATATTGGTATCAAAGCTCAAACTACCCCCGCAGCACATGCCTTCAAGATCCTATGACGCGAACGAATGAAACTCACGATATGCCCAAGGAGCCATGTCCAGCAGGTATTATGGCGAACCTACGATTCCCTACGTGAGCCATGAGTCTTTCCCTCGTCTTATAATTTATTAAACTGGTCATTTAGGTGTTGGGATGGCATCAACTTGGACTCTCCCGACCACGCCAGCCACGTCGCGTATCCCGAAAGTGGTACGTTCGAGGACGGAGCACCGTGCCCGGCTACCCACCCGGTAAAAATTCCGCAATTATTTTACGAGATCGTCTGGGACACGACCCCTTTTAACGACAAGTCCGAATGGCCTGAAGATGGCTCGCAACCATTCGTATGGAGCTACGGCGATGCCACGGGCTTCGGTAATCACGGCGATTACATGTTCGGCTGGAAAGGCGACGCGTTGCAAATCGCGATGGACACGAACTGCAACGGGTTCAAATGCCCGGAGCTGCAGTACCAGGAGATTAGAGAAGGAAACAAATGCTCCGTGAAGCCGATGGTGGATGAGGATGTTGACGGGTGTAAGTCTTCCAACTAGCAAAGGCACCTTGGGCGACTCATGGCTAACGAAAGAATGCAGGGCTCACGGAGCTTCCCGGAGGAATGCCAGTTACCGACGCTAATGGGAAGCCCGTTTACTAAATCTCAATAGACAAAGATGGAAAGGGAATAGGGGGTTGGCGACGCAGCGGGAGGGACGCAACGGTCTCGATTCCAACGCGTTGGGCATATTTGTGACGAATGATTTTGTGACGAATGATTCCTCGCATCTCTATTACTTTGGCGGAGGGTAGCTCATAGACGCATGAAGCACTATCTCCTTAGTCGCTATGCGTTATAGCAGTTATAATATATTAGTATTGACATGTGGCGACCCTACTACGGCGATTGCGCTGAAAGATCTAACCAGTGTCCAACAAAGCCTAAGCCTATCAGTCATATTTTGAGCACCAAATTAAAAGTTTAATATCTTTCTATAGCCTTTTATTTTTTCATAGTTCATAACAAGCACTCGCGGGGGTTTCGAAGTGTAAATACGTGGTGACGAGTCTTTGTTACGGTAAGACATACCCAGGCGTCTTTTCAAAGATGCTTCCGGAAGTATCATCCATTGTATTTTACTGGCCCGCTAGTAACGGCAACAACGTATTATTTATATTAAAGAAGGCTCTACAAAGAATTATAAACCTAAAGTGAGCGTCGTCTTGTCTATCCATATGTATTTATTGGGCGGGGATCTTCGATAGCCTCATTATTAATCCACAGCATTGTTTTCGACTAGGTTGGCTTCTTAATTATTTGGTGATTGGGACTGAAAGCTAGAAAAAGTAATGTCTATAACACAAATCGACGATAGCGAAGCCGGGGATGCACACGGCCACCAAGCTATAGCAATCGGACCAGGTAATACGCAAACAGGCTCGCTCGCCAACGACTGGAACCGGGATCCATCGTGGCTTTGGCCTCCGCCGCTATATCAAGCATATTGTAGACTCCATTTCTTAAAGGAGTCTTCGCTGTATCACCTGTGGGAAAACGAACGCTACAAGCTCAAGGTTGAAGCAAACTTACCGAAAGCCAAGAAGACCAGGAAGTGGCCTGCGTCGCCAACACGAGTTCAGCCTTCGAGACGGGCTAGAGAGAAGATTTCAAAGTACCAGTCGGAGATACCGACAAGTAGGACAGGTAGTCCCCGGAGAAATCCCAATGTCGCTAATGTCGACGAGCCTTCTAACCCACTTGATGCCCGCCGCGAACAACTCCGACTTCATCTCCCCTGGCCAATCTACAAGACACAATTGGAAGAGCGAGTGAATCAGGTCGTCAGCGGCCTTTTAGAAACTAAGCAGGAAAGTGCCGACGGAGCTGAGTGGAATTGCGCTTCGGGCGTTGGGTTGTACCTCGAATGTCGATACTGTAGATTCAATCCTCTAGTCGTAGATTGCGAAGGTTCCAAGCCTAGAGGACTACGTCCACCGGCACCTATGCACCACATCTGGCCGGAAAATATAAGCAAAGAGCGAATAAGTGAGTTTGGCGGCGTTAAGTTTGCGGTTGACTTATCTAACGGGCGCGAATCGATTATTTTGCTGGGGATGGATCCGTTTGATGATTCGGTTGAATGAGTGTATAGAGCGAGACCAACCAAAGGCCCATGAGCACAAACACCTACCTAGGTACCTACTAAACATATCTTCGAATAGTAAATAACTAGGTTAGGAATATTCGAATACCCTAGGTGGACTATACAACAGAGAGTGGGGGATGGAGGATATGTATGATCAACATTCCCCCAACTTACTATAACTAATATAGACTTACTTGACCTTAGGTAGGTAGTATTAGCCACCAGCACGCTTCTGTATTAGGTACGTTTTCGTGTTCGTGGCGAATATAAGTCAGACTTGTCGGGTACGTCTGTTTTTACCCCCTAACTTAAGAGTGAACGATAATAGCGCAGGTCGCCGACTTCCACTCTATCTCAACGGAGAAGCGAGTCGTATCGTGAGTTCGTATTCGAATCTGATCAACTCGATTCTTATGACATCAGCCCTCTAACGTCACTCTGATTTTCCCATCGGCGCCGATCAGTTGTATGTAGGCTGCTCATGCACTGCGTTTGGATCAAGATTCGGGTAGGTCGCCTTTTTAAAAAGGACGTTGAACCCAGAGGACCAACTAAATAAGGGACCTTTCCTATTTATGACTAGGCATAGTTAGTCGATTTAAATACTTGTTACTACAGCACATAGACGTCGAGGTCGAGGACCCGCCAATCGGGCCGGACAGTTAGCATGGGGCTGAAAAGAAAATCTGCATAGTTAGAAAAATACCAGGAATAGGACCGGGCCTACAGTGCACCATTAGTGCAAAACCGACAAAACTAAAAACGTAAATAAAAATTCGTTCAATTAATCAAATTCCCTACAAGGGTACATTATAATTATAATGCAGAGGTACGTTAAACCCTTTATAATTATAACAAATTTTAATAATTAATATATTATATTTTAATAATTATTAAAAAATCCTTAAGAATTTATTAAATCTGCTATAATTACAATATATAAGAATATTAAAGCTATTATAAATATAATATTGGATTAAATATATATATAAAAGAAATAATAATAAAAATAAATAATAAATAAAATAATACAATAAAATCTATATATTTATAAATCCTAAAAAAAAAGCTATCTATTTTAAACTTAATAAATTTAAAACCCTTATATACACAATATATTAATTATATAATACCTCCTTTACTTATTACAAAAGTCTACAATACCTAATAATATATAACCATCACTTATTCTACTTCTTTTTATAAATAATAGATTATAAATCCTTATTAACTTCTTATTTTATCTAACCTTTTAAACACAAATCAATTTAATTATTTTTTATTAATATTTTTATAACCTCATTAAAAAAAACTTTTATTATTATATTAATTAAATTATAAATTCTATAAATCCAACAAATATTATCTATTTCTTTATTCTCATATAATTATTTCAAAATTATAAAATTTATTATTAATTTTTTTTTATTAATAATATCCATTTATATTAAATATTAATATAAAGAAAATAAATTAATATAAAAAATAAAAAAAAATTTTAAAAAATAAAAAATATTTTAATATAATATTAATAATATAATATATAATATATCCTATATTAAAATTTTAAATCATACCATATATCTCACTAACAAATACACTACAAATAATATATTTACATTTAATAAATAACTAATAAATTACATTACCAATAATTCTAAACTTATTATCCTAATCCATCAACTTCTCATTACCTAAAATAATAACATATTTAATTTATAAATTAAAATCTTTATTATTTACAAATAAATTATTAATAAAAATATATAAAAAAAAATTTTAAAAATTTAATTCAATATATTTAAATTTACAAATTTTATTATTTATTTATTAAATAATTTTAATATTTAAAACTTTAATTTCTTTAATTTTTAATTTTTAATATTAAATAATAATTTATTTATTATTACCCTAATTTACTTAGAATATATTATAGGTATCTGGTCCATCTCTTGGTATTTGTTCTGGGTAGGAATTGTGTTCCGGAAAAAACCTACCTATTACTTATTTAAATAAATTATATTATTATAATTTTGGTTTTATTTTATATTTTTATTAAAATTTATCTTTTAATAAAAATGATTAAATTTTAATATAAAAAAATATTTTATATATTATAATATTAATTATATAAAATAATATAGTAGCAGTTTAAATATAGGGCAATAATAAGATTTAAAATAGTTTTATTATTTTTTTTAATAAATAATAAAAGTGTTATTATATTGTAAAGAGATTATTTTGGGGGAGGGTTAGGGTATATATAATTTATATAAAATATAAATATATATAAATAATTTTATATTTTTATAAAAAACTATTATTTATTTTTATTTTTACAATTTTTTTTTTAATATTATAATATTATATTTATTTTCCAAAATGGTTTAAAATGATATTACTAACCTATAACCTTTTTTGATTAATTTTAATCTTTTTTATATATCTTATTTATATTTTATAATATTATAATATAATATTATTATACTTATTGTATTCATAGTTTAATATTATTTCAAAAAACCTACGTCATTTTTATATATATATTATATTAAATAAAAGAAAATTTGTGTATTTGTAGGTACTCTATTATTTCTCTAATATTATCCCATTATTAACCTTCTTTAAATATTTTAGTCCTCTCGCTAAAGACTATTACAACGTCCTGGACCTAATACATTACTTCAATATCATATTACGCCAGGACTACAACCCCAATGCGGCTGCACATCATGAAGACGACTTGCTCGCCAAAGACGGGAAATAAATAATAATTAAATAATTAAAAATTATTTTAAATTAATATATAAAAATAATATAAATTTTTTAAACCCTCTATTCTATAAACTTATTAATTATATTCATAATTTTAATATTTAATAATTCAAATTTCTTAATTTAATTTTTTTAAATAATTAAAATTTTATAATTATTATTATAAATTATAATATAAATATTATTAAAATTTTTTATTTCTTTATTTAATATTTTTTAAAAATATACCTTAATATTAACTTTATTAAATATTTTATTTTTTATTATAAAAAATTCCATAATATTAATATTAAAAATATTATTTATTTATAAATTAATAATTTTAAAAAATTTTAAATCAATAATTAATAAATAAAAATTAAATATTAAAAACCTTATATATAATTTATATTAATAATATTAAAAATAAATTTTAAATTAATATATATTAAATTTAATAAATTTATATAACAATTTTATAATATATAATAATATTTTTTTAAAATATTTATTTTTTAATTTAATTAATAAATATATATAAATTATTTATTATATTAATATTTTAAATTAAATATATATTATAATAATATTTTATATTATAATTTTCATTTTTTATTAATATAAAAATAATATTAAAATTAATATAAAATATTAATTAATCTTTTAAATAATAGGTATATAAATTATAATAAATTTTTTATCAAAATTATTATAACCTTAAACTATTAATCTTAACTTCTTATATAAAAAAGGAATATTTTTACCCTTAATTTTATAAACTATTTATAACTTAAATAACATAATATTTTAATATATTATTAAATTATATATCTCTAATTATAAAATACCATCCTCAAATAAAACATCTAACTCCTTTAAATCTAATATTTTATATAATTTTCTAAATATAACTATCTTTTCATTTATTTATAATTAAAAGGTTAAAATAAAATTAATCTATTCTTTATTAAAAAAATATATTATAATTATATAAAAAAAATCATTAATATATATAAATTCTTTTTCTAAAATGAACTTATAATTATTAAAATTAAAATTAAATTTAAATAATTTAAATCTTAATTTCCTCCTCGCTCTCCTCGGTCACGTACACCAGGGAGTCCTGAGCAAGGGCAAGTGCGTTCTCGAAGGGAGGGTTGTGCTCGTTAGGGTTTGAGCCTGGGTACACTAAGAAATCGCTGAAGATTTACAACAGATTATCATCGGGAAATAACAGAACATTCAATATTAATTGAATTTTTTAAATAAAAGATCGCTACAATAATAACATATAAAAATAATATAGATTATTAAAAATAAAATAATATATATACATTTCCCTTCAAAATTAATTCCTTTATAAATCTTATATTGCAATTAATAAATATTAATAAAATAAATATAAAATAAAATTATATTATAAAATAATCATAATATTAATAACATTAAAATAAATAATCTTTTTAAAATTATTAAAATATATAAAAATTATAAATTTAATAA
>MU623451.1:0-92369 GCA_025201765.1 Daldinia sp. FL1419
TATTATTTTTTTTTTTTATTTTAATCTAATTTTTCTCGCTTTTTTTTTATATTTTTTTTTTTTCTTTAGGCTTTTTTTTTTTTAATATCAATGTCCGCTAACAAAGTACCCCCCCCCCCCCCCCCCCCACTTAAGGCTGAGCTAGTTGAAGCACTGACGTCGAATTTACAGCGGTACGGGTACCTCTATGGTACCTCTATGGTATAGGGTATAGGTAGGTACTTCCACTCTGATATGTAGGTACTTGCAGCTGCTCCAAATAACAAAACAGCCTTACTTCATGTTCCATAACGCAGCTCCATCTCGAACCTCACCTGCATACCTACCTCATTTATTCTACGACCTAGGCTCCAAACATCGCAACTCTATTTCATTTTCCATGCGAGAAACTTATACCCACCTATTCTCAGCGCCTCTTCCTATACGATACATACTTCTCTGACTGGTTCAGCCTCGTATTCTGACGCTGAGCAATATACTCGAACTTCACCTTCGAGAGCTCACTTGTCTAGGTTAGGTAGCTATTCTCGACCATAGCTAAAGCTATATTCATCAACCAATACACCACACGAGTACGAATATAGTCACCTAGCTCCCGATTGCCGCAATGGCCCCAACTTCGGCGAAGTATGTTCTCCTATCGCTGCCCCTGAGCACCTTCGACACGGGCGACCAGCAAGAAGCTCTCGACTCGGTCAAGACCACCATCACATCCGAAAATGGAACAGTTTTACCCTTCCCCGTCCCCAACTTTAAGATAGGGACTCTAGACGCCTTGGTTCAGCAAGCCGACGACCTAGCCAAGCTTAATACGGCTTGCGAAGGAGTGGTTAGCAAAGTCGGCGATGCTTTGCGCTCCTTGTACGAAGGCAACGAGGAGAAAGCCTCTCAGCAAAAGATGGTCAACGACAGTTCGTAGCTTCTACTTGCAACCTTCGACACGCTGGAATATTAACATAAGACTTCAGAGCCGACGGACCAGTACCTTCGCACCTTTACTTGGAACAAAGTCCGCTACCGAGCCGACAGGCCTGTAGGCGAACTCGTTGATATCCTACAAAAGGTACTTCTCCTTGGATACAGCTCCCCCTGGTACCAGATGGGGGATTATGCTAACATAAAACGCCTGCGCTGATAGGAACTGGCCACAATCGACAACGATGTCAAGGGCAAGTTTAATCAATATAACCAAGTAAAGACGAACTTAGCTGCTCTGCAAAGGAAGCAAACGTAATGCGCCCCTCGGCCGTTTAGCTGCCAGAGTAGATGCTAATATCACTCTCGTCGATTTTAGGGGCAACCTTGCGACTAAGTCTCTCACACCGATTGTCAACCCGTCTTTACTGGTGCAAGACTCCGAATACCTCGAAACGCACCTCGTCGCCGTCCCCTCCAACCTAAAAAAGGAGTACCTCAAGAGCTACGAGACCTTATCGCCCATGGTAGTACCGCGATCCTCCGTACAGGTTGCGCAAGACGACGAGTTTATCCTGTTTGCGGTCACTACGTTTAAGAAGCACAGTGCCGAGTTCCAGCAGAAGTGTCGAGAGCAGAAGTGGACACCCCGTCAATACAAGCACGTCGAAGGTGGCAAGGAGGAAGAGCAGAGGGAAATAGACCGTGTCACTAGGGAAGAAAAGAAGGTCTGGGGAGAGGCTCTACGGTTGACGCGCACGGGATGGAGTGAGAGTGTTATGATATGGGCGCACATCATGGCCCTCCGCGTCTTCGTAGAATCAGTGCTGCGCTACGGCTTACCGCTAGAATTCGTGTCAGCGCTCGTATTGGTAAGCGCGATACTCGACTTCTCTCGGGCGGTTTTAACCCATACTAATCTTGTCGCAACAGACAAACGCGAAGCTGGTAAAGAAGGTAAAAACGGCGCTGGACTCGTCGTACTCATACCTAGGAGGAAACGCATTCGGACGAGACAAGCGAGGGAGGATTACAAAAGACGACGCAGCGTTAACGTCAGAGATGGCAGCAGCCGGGTTAGGACACGCAGGAGAAGGCAACGAGTACACAGCATACGTATACTACGAGTTCGAAGTATAGACAGCAAACATGGCATGCGAGCAGTTCATTTATATCAGCTCGGCGTTTTTCTTTCTTTTTTTCTTTTCGCGGGCAGACCAACGTCATGGCTAGCATCACTCCTAATAAGGGGCTTCGGTTGTCATAGCGCACAGCGCACGCAACAATGGGACTTTTTCTGTGTATACTACGGAATTCTACGTGTCTTGTCCGAGTATTGCCTCTACGTAGGGAATTGGTTCAGACTTGAACTTGGTGATATATCGTAAACATCCATTTATTCTATTTTATATTTCCTACTAACCAATTCATCCTCTTACGAAGCGAGAGCGGCAGTCCCGGCGTTCCCCGCGGCATCAGCAGCCGTAGCAGTAGCCGTCTTAGTGGGAATCAAATCCTTCTCCTCGAGCCACTTTACGATCTGCGCGACGCACTCCTCGACGGAGTTCTCGTGGGTACGGATTGTGATGTCGGGGTTCTCGGGGGCTTCGTACGGACTGGTTATTCCCGTGAACTCCTTGATTTCGCCCGCGCGCGCCTTCTTATACAAGCCCTTCGGGTCGCGCTGCTCCGCGACTTCGATGGGCACGTCGACGTACACCTCCACGAACGGGATGGGCTGTTCGCCGTCTGCGGTGACGGCGTGCAGGTCCCGAGCCAGTTGGCGGTCGGCGCGGAACGGGGAGATGAAGGATGTGATGGCGACTTGGGTGCTGTCGGCGAAGAGCTTGGCTACCTCGCCGATGCGCCGGATGTTTTCCTGGCGGTCGGCGTCGCTGAAGCCCAGGTTCTTGTTTAGCCCGAAGCGGATGTTGTCGCCGTCGAGACGGTACGCTGCGATGTCGAGGTGCAGGAGGTGTTGCTCTAGCGCGGTGGCGACGGTCGATTTGCCCGAGGCGCTGAGCCCCGTGAACCACAGCGTGAAGCCGCGTTGTCCACGCAGGGCGATGCGCTCGCTGCGGGAGAGGGAGGGATGCCAGGTTATGTTGCTGGTGTTTTGTTGGTCAGTTATATTCCTTTTCGGACTTATATCCTCCTATTACTAGGAGGATACTATCTGTCTACCATTCAATTCCATGTAGTGTAGGTACCCATTGGTTCGATTATAGAATATCCAATGTAGCACATAGGTAGGTGGTAGGTAGGTAGGTAGATAGATAGATATGGCTCGAGTATAAAACTGAGGGTACAAAAAATGTAGGATGGTGGGGGAGGGGTAGAAGAACTCACAGGAGCTCGCAGGAATTACGCAAATAAGAGAAAAGAAAAAAAGGGTACTCACGTCGCCATTTCTACACTCGCTTTAAGCACGACTCCCAGCTATAGCTTCCTTTTATAGTTATCGGAGCTTCTTAGCGGTATATACCTATGAAAAGCCTAACCAACAAGATAGACAGACAAATAAAATTTTATAGGTCTGGAGAATAACAATCAAGCTCTCATAGAAAACCGAAAACTACTAAAAATTGAGCCCCCCGTCTCAGCTTAACCCCCAGTACAAAGTTCCGAGCTATATGTCGAATTTACCTCGTAGGTTCAAGTTCGACTCGCTGACGTTTTGGCCCTTAGCCGCAGCGGGTACTAGTTTACCGTTTAGGTTGTCGGTAGTCGGATGACGTGCTTCCATCCGTCTCCGATTCGCGGGACCGAGCTCCAACTGGGCAATTCCAATTTATCTGGACTTTTTAACTTGGGTCGTATAATAAATTTGGTAACGACAGGATAATAAAGTTTATCTAGCAACGGAATATTAATATTTAGCAAATGCAATTGTATAAAACTCGAGGTACGCGATAAAGGCCGTGCTCGGCCGAAGATTCGTCATCTAGCTGCGTAATGTTTAAAGATCTCTAAGTTAGCCTATTAATTATCATCCGCTCGAGTACGAGGCAAACAGCGTTCACATAACGAGGAGTGTTTCCTTCGAGTACAACCCATGCAATTTAGAACTCTGACACAACTGCAACATGGGTTCGCATGTGGAAGAATTGATGTATGGGTATTATATAATTCCCGAACAAGCATCCAGACGGCCTGATCCATTCGGCCTCCGACACCCTAGAACCTCATCCGAGTTACCTAAAGACTTTAACAAATGAACAAAATAACAAGCAATACCAGCTCTCATCTATAACTCCGTGCCAAGCATAAAGTCTTAGTCTTAGTCTATCCCGCCCTAAAAGTCTATTCGTCGCTATTATCCACTCTTATGCCGTAGGGTACAGGTTCATCATCATCTGGAAATCGTGTTAGTCGACCCGGTCTTATGGAAAAGTGTGGAGTAGGATATACGAACCGCTGCGTGTTTAGGAGAGACAAACAACGCCGTCGCCTCTGCAAGAACCAAAGGAGTCTCGCCTGGCTTCACCAGGGTCTCGATGCGACCTTCGACCCAAGCTTTTCGTCCTTCTACCTTTTTCGTCGTAGCCCTGAGTACAACATACGAGTCTGCCGGAGCCGGGGCGCGGTAGTCGATGTTAAGGTTGGCTGTCAAGCCCACCTTGTGCGGCAGCGCGGCAAAACAGCACCGCGCCAGACCTTCGTCAAGCATAGTCGCGAGGAGTCCACCGTGTACTATGCCCGGGTGGCCGCATAGCTCGTGACCCAAGTACGAAATCGAGACTATAGACTTGCCGCCCGCTTCGACGAAGGCTAGCGGTGGTACTACGACCTTTCCCGGGCCCATAAGTGTGCCGCCTGTCAAGTTGTAGGTTCGATAAGGGGCCGGGATCTTAAGGTGAGGTCTCGACTCGTAGAATCCCTCCTTAGACCGCAGCTCCTTGGTCAGCGGGTGGTTGTTGATAAACTCCTCGACCTCGCGCTCGTGGTCCGTCTGCGGCTTGAACATGGTCAAGGTCTCCTCGTCCGTAGGCGGGTTGAGGAGATCTTTGACGATCGGTGCTGCCGGCGCTGCTGCCATTACGGTGCCTAGAGTAGTGAAGAATAAACCGAGAGCCACGACGGTGGCGGCACGTCGTAGGAAAGAAGGTTTAGGCGGCGAGTTGAGGTCTTATATGTCTAGTGTCAGCTCGGACTATAAATACGGCGTCGAGGACCGGTCAGGGGAAACCTACCTGCGGCTGGAAGAGTACTGACAAACCGAGTAGGGGAAGACGGGCTCGGACGCAGGATCTGATTTATAGTCGGGCTTACGGTAAATTTCTGGCAGCGACCCCTAGCCAGGACGCCGACTCGTACTCGCGCGGCCAACATGGTTTACTTATTATTAGTTATGGGTTATGATAGGGATCAAAACCACCGAGTGGGGATGTCCCGAGCCAATGCCAGCGGCCTTAACGCTTCCAGGTAACCAATTAAATCAGATCTAGTACGAGTATATTCCTAATCGACATGTTCCCCCCCGTGCCGGCCTCGGTTCGTTAAGCGGCGCAATTCGAAAAAGAAAAGAAAAAAAGGCGGGTTTGTTGTTGAGAAAGGTCAGATCTACGGGGTAGGCTTTTGCTTGGCTTGCGCTGGCTGGACTCTTTCCCCGTGCAAATTCCCAACGAATTTCGATCCATTCGCTCCAGTTGTCTCTTAGCCGCTTCGGCCGCTAAACCTATAGGGACCACTTTTTGCCCGTCAGGGAAAATGCCGAGGTAAGTTGCCATTATCTTGGGTAAGCTCGGGATAAAGATTTCGTCTGATAAGAAGTGAAGAGGAAGGTACATCTGAATACATTAGGTCTAGTTACCTAGAAGGACATGATGTCTTGAAAAAAAAAAAAAAAAGGATCCTACAAGAGTTAGTGTCGGCATGTGTCGGAGGATGGGATTCTTCGCTAAATCCCGTACCTACCTGGGTAACCAAACCAAAGCAACGAGGGGCACATCTAAGATCTGCAAGGAACATGAAACCCACCGCTATCATAGGTAAGGGAGCATTAGATACAATACGTAGGGACCCTCTTTAAATAGATCTATTAAGAATCTGTTGGATGGAATATGCACTTGACTAAAAGGTAATCGCGTTATAAGCGGAATTGTTATAACAGTATATATTTGATGCAATAGAATCTGGTTTAACGTCTTCTGCCTATGGCATCCATCAATTGGAAGATGACGTGTGTGCTGTAATTTATAAATAAAATACTTGCTTCAGTATTGGCAGTTATTAGCGAATACCGGTTAAGTTTAGTTGCCGTTATATCCGCCTCCGTAATCCACAATTCCGGCCGTCTCCGTGTTTAGTGGCCGGACCGCTTCGCCCAATCCAGATGCAAAATTCGATTTAATAATTTCTCCTACTAAGGGTCCCCTTTTTCACATATTCCCATTCCGTTACGCAATACGGCCAGTAACTACGTAAGCACCCTGTCACTCGGTAGCATCAGCCTTTCCCCTCTGACGCAAGAGAGCAGCCAGACCTGTTACGTTCGTACCCATGATTATGGGCTGTCTGGTAATCTAGAAATCCATTCACGGTAGATTACCCCAGCTTTGTCACACCACATTCGAGTGATCCCCACGATCTGCTGTGGAGTATAAGAATAAGACGTCTAAACTGAGCATTTTCTCTGGGCCTCGTCAACCTCGATCAAATTAGTCGAGATTCGCGATTCACAATTCTTTTTCTATAAAACATCATACCATTCTCCATTTATATAACTAAAAGCAATCCTTCATACACGTTCATCATGGTAAGCGACCCCCCTCATATTAGAGCTTCGCATTTAAAGCAACCAGTAACTAAATAAGCTTAAACACCAGGCCACCGCTGAAACAGTCGAACTAGGGCCACCCCACGCCCCGAAAGAAGAATCCCTCAAGGTCTTCAGCGAGATCGAATCCGAGCTCAAGAAGACTCTTCTCCATATGAAGCACACATACCATAGTAAGTATTCCCATCTCCCCTTACACCAGCCCCCAAACAAAACACCACTCCCCTAACATCCACCAGAGCACGAACCCGAATACTTCGCCCCCGTCCAAGCCCTCAGCGACTCGGCCCTAACATCCTTCTCCTCCTCGGACCTCGAAGAAGTCCGCGTCGGCATCTCCGCCTACGGGCTACACCTCTTCGGCAAGCAGCGGCTCCCCGCCATGCCCGACTCCGGGCCCGCGTACATCCACTTCCGGGCCTTCGTCGGCGGCGACGGGCACCAGGAGCCGGGCGTTGCTACCTTGCACAGCATCCATACTGAAGACCTCGAGGAGCCGGATGGTGGGCATCGGTATCGTGCTATTTTCACCAAGGATGATCCGTTGGAGTGGTTTGATACTTGAATTAGCCGACGGGATGAGATTGCGATTATGGGAGGTTATTTTAATGGGATGTCTGAATAAACGAAAATCATGAGCAGTGGAATCGACACACATGATATCTGCATTAATTCGAAGCCTAAGTACCAAATCCGGGTATCTTGAATTTTGAACGGGCTATGTATAACTATAGTGAAATACCATTGACCATCTGACGTAACCAAAACCGCGTATTTGCTGATTTATAGATCGTCATCGTCCTGAGCCAGCAGTTCTGCATAATCGTCCGCGGACGCGAAAGTAGGCAAGTTCTTGAGAGCCTTCTTCCTCTTCTTGCGCTCTGACTCTGGTTTCTCTTCATCTTCTTTGGCTACAGGCGCTGGTTGAAGCTCAGACTCTCCCTCTTCATCATCCTCTTCCTCCGAATCGTCCCAGAACTCGACTCCTTCGTCTTCGTCTCCCGAGCCTTCTTCGGCCTCATCCATCTCTGCCATCTGCTTCTTAAACTCCTCGTCAGAATCATCGAGGCTCATTAGATCGTCAAAGTCGGGTTCGCTCTCCGAGTCGCCTTCAACTTCTGGTCGGGACGCCACAAGCGCATCCCAGATTTCATCTTCTTCCTCGTCTTCTTCGCCCTCTCCTTCCTTCTTGTCTGCCTTCGCTTTCTTGCGTTCAGCTTGTTCGGACTTGCCTATGCGCGAGAAGTATTCGTGGAAGAAGACATCCTCCACAGCAACATCTTCGCTCTTCTTGTTCCAGAATTCTGCAGAGTTCAAGGTGCTTCCTGCCGCTTTGGCTGAAGGCTTGCTCGAGAGCAGGATGCTTCCTTGACCGCTTGCAGCGACAGGTTGCATGATAGATACACCCTTTGTTGTGTCGGTAGCCTTTGCATTGCGGTATACAAACTTGTCTAAGAAAGCGATGAGCGTGTGATTAGCTAATTCAGGCTTCTGAGCGGCCTTTTGTCCATTGATAAGACATGATGCATATACATCCACAGAAGGATGGAAATGATGAAGGAAAGGTAGTATTTCCCAAAGACAACTGCGATGTGCATTGCTATACTCGGGAGCTCGCTTTCTTCCGTCATATACACCTTCGGGCTTCTTCGACAGGGCTTCTGACCCATCAACAACCATATCGGTCGGAGCATCTGATGCTACCCCTGGTACAGCTTCACTTTCCTCATGCTCCTCAGGCTCATTTATGAGTGTTTTCAAGTCTGGGAATGTCGTACAGAGATCAATTATGAGATAAATGATACCGCAGATGAAAGAAGGCTGGTGCAAGTTCAAGACTTGTAACATCCTCTTGACAAACGCCTTCACACGGCGGACATCCACGTCAGACTTCAGACTCCTGTATAATAAGTTGAGATACAAGGCTTGCTTAGATGAGGTGATAAGGCGCGGGTCCAGGAGCGACTCGTACAGAGTTCGATAGAATCGTTCAGTAGCAAGGTGTCGGGTGGCCGAGAGTTGTTGGATAAGCATAAGAGCTTGAATGCTGGTGTTGAAGTTCGAAGAATGCGTAATGCGGAAAAGCGTATCTAGATGTGACTCAAGTCTGGGACAAGTTAGCATCGCTATACAAAACAATAGGTGTTAGGTGATATGACATACGTCGACTGTTCAGCTTGTGAAAATGGCACAGCTCGATTCACTCCGGTAAGAATTGCTGACACAAGCTTTTCGGCAGCTTCTCGGTCGCCCGTGTTGGCTTGGCTCTTATCCTCAGTCTTCTTCACCTGCTTAGGATTCTTCTTTTCCTTGCGCTTGGCTCTCTTGGAGTTCTCCGAACTTCTCTCATGTTTAGTAAGTTCCCCGCTCTTCAGTAAAGCAACAAAGAGGCCAAAGTAGATGTTTAATAGAGAATCAGCGATTTGCGGTTCTTTGGTGCTGAGAATGGTCTGGTTTAACGTGTTGATCGCGTAGTATTTGGCGCGGATCTGCTGACCAGGTCGAAATAAGATATCTTGCTCGATGCTGCGGATAACGACTTGCTTCATTCCGGGATGAGTGTTTAGGAGTTGTAAGAGTAAATAAGAAGCTCTCGATGAGATCTTACGCTCGCGATCGCCAAGCTTATTCACGAGAAGCCTTAGAAGATTGGATTCCTGTTCAGGCTTATCTCGCAATAACGCAAATGTTAAATCAACAGCCTTAGTTCGAGCATATTCAACTTCGTCGTCGCACCAGACTTCAAGATTTTGGATCATCTTGAAATAGGCTTCCTTTAGCCAGTCCTCGAATGCCCACGAAATCAAGTGTTCCTTGGTGATTTTTCCCGGTAGCTTTTGACCAGCTGACCACGTCTTCACGTCATGCTTTTGGAGAGTCCCAACGAGACCTGACTGCGAAGAAAAAAGGCGTAGTCGCCTATCAGGGGGCAGAATCATACCGGGTCCAAACAAATCCACCAGGGCGGCGAGGGCGGAGAGGGCCTGCCCACGACTCCTTTTCGCCGAAAGCCCTATCAGATTCTCGAGCGCTTTGACATTGTGTATGGGGGATTCCTGGATGGCTAAAGTCAAGGCGGAGACCTTATCCGACATAGTACCCGAAGACATAATGGTAGACATGAACTTATGGGACGACGACTTGGACAATGTCTTGTTGTATGTGGTACTATCCTCGTCCAAGATAGATTTGGCGTAAGTTTTCAATTCGGCTATTGCTGATGCGTAGGCGGCCACTTCGTCAGAGGACGGAGTCGGTAGAGGTTTTAAACTAACAGCATGCCAGTCAGGACGAAGTTCAAAAATCTTTGATGCAAGTCAGTTCAGCCCATACGACGGCTCTTACACTTATAGAGATGCTTACTGACCGTCTTTCTTTTTGGATCTTGAGGAGGTCTTTCTTCGGTTTCGGCCTCGCCCTCACTAGATTCACCGCCCTCTTTACCTTCTTCTTCGACTTCGTCAGCTTCTTCTTCATCGGATTCCGGTTTCACGTCGTCGAAACCAAGACCGGCAGCGAATTTAGCCAACTCGGCTCTCAGATCTTTGTCTGCGCTTTTCTTGCTTTTCACATTCCCTGACTCCTCATCCTCAGAGTTGACACCTTCTATTAACTTCAAATCCTCTTCATCGCCTCCGAGGGCCCTGATTTCATCGAGAAGAGCATTGGAGCTGGCTTCCTTAGGAGGACCGGCCGGTTTCTGGGGCTTCTTTGGATTCCGATGATTATTGTTGTCGCTAGGCTTTGGGATATTCTTCCTTTTATTAGGAGGCGACTGGACAGAATCTCCAATTTGATCGTGTTTCCTCTTCCCTTGGTCCTTCTTTCCTGGGGCTTTCTTGGACTCGGCGAGTTGACTGTCGATTTTGGCCGTTAATTTCGACAGCGCTGCCTCGTCGAAAGTTGCCATTTTGATATAAAATGCAGAGGCCTCAGTTGACACAGAATGAATTAATAGGGTTATGTCCGGATGGTATATACTTGTGTTGTCGAAATTGTCTATGTCCGGTACAAATCAACCCTTGGGACGATCGCAAGGCGCTATTCAATTGCGACAAGTAAAAGAAAATTCAAAAGCTGGACGGAAAAAAAAAGTCAGGAGGGGCGAGGCAAGTAACTCCACTCTACGAATTATCCAATAGATAAGTCCCGATACTAAGCTACCATGCAAGGCTGAAGACCCCTGGAGCTCTGAGACCCACTCGTAGATCTGATCTAACCCAGTTCATAGAAGTACCTAAGTATCTTTTTGAAGTGAAATCGCATGTTTGAGTTCACAAACGACCAAGATCCAACTATATTAGTTTAGTTCAAAATGACTTCCTAAAGAATATTTGTATACTACCTATTTATTACTATCCTAAGAGTGGTATTCGACCAATTGAAACATAACGGACAATATCTATTACCTTATAACCCAAGCGTGTTCTGTGTACAATAATCAACCATGCTATGGCCAAGATGATGTTCTTGTCACGAACTCCAAGGAGAAAATATGGGTTCACTCTCCAACACCTGAGGGTTTATGCTATACGGCCCTCGAGTACCTCGGCGCCATCTCATGATTCAGTGGTTCGGACAACGACTCCAACTGATATTCTTAGCTCACTAGTTAATGTATCGACAGTCCGAATTCAATACACATGACAGTTTCACTCGCTTGTCTAGGTTCTGGATACCAACAGGAGGGATAACTGCTACTGAAAATGAAGGTGCAGTGCTTACGTCTTGATATAAGTCAAACTGCGGTAATCCTGACATATATCCAGACTCTCATAGCAAGTTGATCCGGGCTGGGTACCTTCGCCAAGTAGGTGACTATATTAAGAACTATCGTCCCTTTACTATCCGACCTAACAACCCATTTCCCAGTCTCATGCAGGGATATTTCACATGCTCCCACTGGGCCAAAGGGTACAGGAGAAGCTGGAAAGATTAATAGATAAATACATGTCGCAGCTTGGTAAGAATGATGAAGCCCCTTTTCCCAGTTCTATTTCCACCATGCTTATCCGTAATAAGGTGCTTCCAAGGTGTCCTTGTCTTCCATTTCATCGCAAGCACTTTGGAAGCAGACGGATCGATTAGAAGGCTATGGCCCAGAGGTAATATGAAAATAATTCCAAAATTTAAATTTAAATTTAAATTCAAAGAGCTCATTCGATATTCTCCAGTTATTCCGGTTTGAGGATAGGAAAGAAGTTCCCTATCTACTTGCACCAACTCACGAAGAAGAGATAACAACACTTGTTTCGAAAACAATCAAGTCATACAAGAACCTCCCTTTAAGGCTTTACCAGATCGGCAAGTCGCCCAAATTCACTACTTAGGACTCAAGTCTCATTTTGCTAGGTCGTAAATACCGGGACGAAATCCGTCCAAGACATGGAATATTACGATCGAGGGAGTTTCTCATGAAGGATCTCTACACCTTCGACTATTCTACCCAGTCGGCACTTTTAACTTATAGTCAAGTGCGCACTGTATATTCCCGACTCTTCGACGAGTTGAAACTCCCATATCTAGTAGCGGAAGCTAGCTCTGGTGACATCGGCGGTGATCTTAGCCACGAGTATCACCTACCGACTTCAATTGGAGAGGACAACGTTATTAGTTGCAATAAATGCGACTATGTTGCCAATGAAGAGCTCGCCACTACACGACTAGATCCCTCAGCGGATACTCCCCCAGCTGACCTCGGGGATGTGCAGGTTGCTGCCGTCTGGCGTGGCGTCTCTAAAGATAGATCAACTCTTGTCAACGTCTGGTATCCTGCTTCCTACTCGGAAGACGACATCAACACATACGCCATCAAATCCGTCCTCCCAGATCTAGATTCGAGTCTCAATGATTCGACACCATTCTGGTCTTCTACGCCTGTCGAAACCAGAGAAAGCCTACGACTACTGAATATTGTCGATTATAGGCTTGGTTCTCCTTTCGCCATCTCGCTTAAAAATAATCCAAGTCCTCAGACATTACTACCCGAAGGAGCTAGCCTCGACCTTGGAATTATCACTACTGACTACATAACCGCATCGTCAAGCGGGGACCTCGTGGATGTTATTCGTATTCGTAATGGCGACGACTGTCCTCGATGCGATTCTGGGAGACTCAGGGTCCTGAAGGCGATTGAGCTCGGACATACATTTCATCTCGGCACACGGTACTCGGAACCCTTGAAGGCCCACGTGCAAGTACCCGCGAACTTGCTAGAAGGCGATGCCACAACCGCCAAAGCTGGAAGCATGACGTCCGTGCCCATGCAGATGGGCTGCCACGGAATAGGCGTATCTCGCATCATCGGCGCCGTCGCGGATCATCTAGCCGACGACAAGGGGCTCAACTGGCCGCGCGTCATCGCACCATTCGAAGTAGTCGTTGTTCCAGGCAAAGGCTTAGAAAAAGACAGCGTCATTGTCGCCGAGTACCTAGCGAATTCTCAGGGCTCTCGACCTTTGGACTTGCTTCTCGACGATCGCCCGGAGTCTTTGCCGTGGAAGATGCGAGACGCCGACTTGATTGGATACCCGGTTGTCGTGATCCTTGGGAAGGGGTGGAGCACGGATAGACTGTGCGAAGTTCAGTGCAGGAGATTATCCAGCGTGTCGCATGTTCTTCTCGATGATCTCCCCATGTATATTAACCAACTCCTCACTCAGCTCTAGACTATAACTAGAGAAAATTCAAGTATTGAACATACAGACGTGCTCTTGGTCTCTTAGTGCCTAACCACTTACGAATCCGCAAAGGTATCCGTGGACTCATGCGGCACAGGATCGTTAAAAAGACTTATATAATCGTCACATAAGGCCTACAAGGGGTT
The DNA here is from genome assembly GCA_025201765.1 of Daldinia sp. FL1419. Lineage (NCBI taxonomy): Eukaryota > Fungi > Ascomycota > Sordariomycetes > Xylariales > Hypoxylaceae > Daldinia > Daldinia sp. FL1419. The sequence continues at coordinate 13,521 of MU623451.1, forward strand.
TCGAGAAGGATTATAGTATTTCGGGACCGAGAGAGCAGATGGATTCATCGTGTGTTAGGGCGGAGCGGCACAGAGAGCTATTGATTGATTACGAAAATCGGAAGCGCGAAGTCGCGGGAATCCCCACACCCGGCCGTCCGGCTCCTCACGCTCCCGTCGGTTCTGACTTGAGAATGATCTTACCAACATGATTTGTGGTTACTTATATCTATAACATAGATAGATGGCTGTATTTATTATCCCAAACCTACGTAGATGTACCTAATTAAAATTCTTTGAATACAAGCTAGAGGTTTTGCTTATTAGGTCACCATGGCTGCTCCAGGGAACAAGTTCTTCATCCAAGAGAAACTCAAGGACACCGCACCTCACCACGAGAGCTTCAAGGCACTATGGGAGACGAAATGGAAACAGCCGGTACGCCACCTAGTTCATATCACATCGAGCAAGTATACGGCACTAACAAATCCTACCAGTGCGAGATGGGCGTATACCCATTCATGTTCGGAACAACCCAAGACTTCCAGCCCGTCGTCGACGCCATCGTCGCAAAAGGTCTAAAACGCCCTTATAACTGGGACGAATACGCCGAGTGCTTCTTCCCTAAGGCCGAAGAACTCGTAGCTCACGCAGACGCTGCAAACGAGGCGGGAGAATGGCCCAAGGCCTCGGAGTTGTACTTGTGCGTGGGAATCTGTACCAGAGTATTGTAAAGACATGCCATGATTGTGTAAACTGACAAAACGGCGCTAGGCGGGGCTCGGCCCTCTACCGCATCGCGCGGTTCCCGGCGCCACGGTCCGAGAAGCAGCAGTACGCTTGGGCGAAGGGCAAGGAGGCGGCTCTGAAGGGGTTGGAGTTGTCGCGTTTTCCCATGGTGGAGGTTGAAATCCCACATACGCACGCAGCAAACGGCGACGGGCCGGTTCTCTACGCGTACTACCATCGACCAACCGGATTACTCAAGTCACCCACTGTTCCCTTGGTTATCATATTCACGGGTCTCGATGGGTATAGGACCGAGTTGGCGGTGTGGAAGAACGGCTGGGCGCAAGCGGGTTGTGCTACGCTTGTCGTTGAGATCCCGGGTACGGGCGATAACCCCGGCGCGCCGTCTGATCCTTCGAGCCCCGATCGAGTCTGGAGTAGCCTGTTTGATTGGATCGCGCAGCAGGACGATATTGACCAAAGCCGGGTTGTCAACTGGGGCTTTAGTACCGGGGGATACTACTCGATACGCGTGGCGCATACTCATGCCGATAAGCTGAAGGGAGTAGTCGCTCTTGGAGGTGGTGCTCACCATATGTTTGATCCGGAGTGGCTGGATGCGGTCGATGATTTGGAGTATCCTTTCGAGTAGGTCCTCGGAAATGCCGTTCCTTTGTCATAGCCGTTGAGTTCAAGTAAACAGAAGAGAACGCGACTCTGACTAACAATGTGTGTAGCCTCGCCCGTACACTGAGCCATAAATTCGGATACCAAGACTTCGAACAGTTCAAAAAGGAAGGGAGAGACAAGTTTTCTCTACTAACTACCGGCATACTGGACAAACCATGCACACGCCTGCTTCTAGTGAACGGAACCGAAGACGAGATCTTCCCAATCGACGATTATTACCTGTGTCTACAACACGGCGGCCCGAAAGAAGCCCGGTAGGTTACGCAGCATCCTGCATCCCTTTCTACCAACCGACTTTCAGCTTTCAGCTTTCAAGAAATTATCTAATTTCCGCTTCCAGGTTTGTCCCGGGAACCAAACACATGGGCGAGCCGCAGTCCTTCTCTATTATTCTGAAATGGATTTTTAAGCTGCTTGATATCGAAGAGGATGTAGGGAAATTCCTGTCTACTATTCCGTTCAAACCAAAATTCTAGCCTAGATAAATACGAGCTGGAAATTGAAGCGTATTTGATCGCTAGCGAGCGTGGACTGCGGGATAGATCCAATATAGAAGCAGAACGAACATTTGCAATTCTATTATGGCGCTCTTTGTGCTCTTGGTAAATTCTGGACGGAAATCAATGCCAACCAGGGAAGATGATATGATATAATGAAATCGAGGATAACTATAGGGCCGTATGATTTGACCGTGTTAAAATGTCGGTATATAGTTCATCTAATTTCATCTAATTTCATATTAGTTTATTTACCAAGTATCCGTTTGCGGGGTTTTCTTTTTCTTTTCGGTTTCTTTTTGGTTTCTCGGTATAGCTGATGCATACTTCAAAATGTCCAATAGAGCTGGTCAGCCCGGGATTATTAGTAGGCATCTACCTACCTACCTAGCTAGATTTTGTAGCTGTGGCCGCAGTTGATTGCCCAGGGAGGGAGGGAGCCGTGCATATCTAGCGTGCTCTTCTTATATTTCGACATCCCCTGTACGAATACGACCTTCCTGAAAGGTTCGTTGCACCAGCGCGGATAATCATTCATGGGAATGCAAGGAGTAATATACGATTTTCCTAGCGCAACGATTCCAACTTTCATCGTCCATCAGCTTGAAGTATAGAATAGACTATTGCTTCCACCGTCGGTGAAGAATTCTAACCGTAAGACCTGTAGGAATTTGGAATTTATGGGATACCTAAAATGATCATTTAAGAGACGTACTTATAGCATACCTACGATATTCTTTATCCGCCCATCCTAGATCGCTCGGTGCTTGGGGCTAACGGCACGATTACCCTCATGGCGGCAATTATAGGAATCGTATTAGGCTTGCTGGCAGCGGTATATGGCAGTACAGCAGTACGGCCCACGAGCGGTCATCCCGTAGTAACGGTGAAGAATGGCAGTTACGAGGGACTCTATCTTCCTAGCTTTGAACAGGATATTTTTCTTGGCATACCGTACGCCCAAGATACTGGTGGACAGAATCGGTTTCGCATTCCACAGTCTTTGAATGAGACATGGACCGGAACACGAGCGGCTAAGGCTTACGGCAATGGTTGCCCTGACTACTACTTATCGGCCGAGGAACTGCATGGTATGAGTGAGGATTGCCTCAGTATTAATATTGTGCGGCCGGCTGGGCTCAGTGGCGGCTATGGTGCCGACACCTCGCTACTGCCGGTGATGCTATGGATCCACGGAGGCGCCTACCAATACGGCGGTAGTGGACAGTCCGTGTACAACCTCACGTACCTTGTTCAAAAGTCGGTGGAAATCGGCTTGCCCGTCATCGGGGCTAGTATTAATTATAGAAAAGGCGGCTGGGGAAACATGTACTCTGTTGAAATCCAAGTGAGATACATCCACCAATTGCCTGCAAATCCGCGAAGGGCTAACGAAGGATCCAGGGATCCGGAAATACCAACTTAGCACTGCGGGATATGCGTAAAGCACTGGCTTGGGTACAAGAGAATATTGGGTCCTTCGGAGGAGATGCTTCATCAGTCACAATATGGGGCCAATCTGCTGGATCCTTCGCCGTGGTATGTTCGAGATGGGTATTATGGGGAAAGGATTATTGCGAGAAATAAAGAATCTAACAGTGTGGAATTGAACAGGGTCAGCTTCTGATGAGCCATGGAGGACGAACAGACGGTCTATTCCACCGTTCTATCCAAGAGAGCGGGAGCGCGACGACCGCATGGTGTAACGGTTCAGACTGGTACCAACCTATCTATGATAAGATCGTCGACCAGGTCAACTGTAGCTTGGTTCCGGATACACTTGAGTGCCTTCGTACTGTTGACTACGAGACCCTCTATCCGTTCCTAAACTCGTCAGCTGTTCCCGGTCCGGGCTTCTACCCTACTGTTGGTGAGTAGAACAGAAAAGTCGCGTGTAATTGGCGGTAGCAACTAATCTCGATCACTGATAGACGGTGATGTACTCCCCAATTACCCATCGGAACTCTTGCGTGCTGGTCGGTTCGCACACATACCACATATTTACGGGACCGTCTCGGATGAGGGAACCGATAATGCCCCTTTAGGAATCAATACGGATGAAGACTTACGAAACTTTCTGCTCTATGGCACAGGCTTTAGGTTTCCAGAAAAGACAATTGACCACATCTTGGAGCTGTATCCAGACGATCCAACACAGGGAATACCACTGAACACCGGATCAGAACGATTTGCGGACAATGGATGGCAGTATAAGCGGGTTGCAGCCATTGTAGGTGACGTCTTCTACCACGGGCCACGACGATACGACGCACAGAACTACGCCCCATTCTCGCCGACGTACGTCTATAGATTCAACACTCGACCCTGGCAGAGCATGCTTGCTAATACCACAGCGGCTGGCAACCCCTTTAATGGGACTGGAGGGCTCGCACCCGCTTCCAAAGGCGTGGAGCACTTTAGTGAAGTACCCTTCGTCTTCGCCAACCCAACGATGCTGGGCCCCTGGCCAGAATATCACGAACTGAGCAATCAAGTAAGCAATCGGTGGATACGATTTGCGCACACGGGTAATCCGAATGGCCCGGACTCGCTACGCTGGCCGCGATACGACGAGGGCAAAGACGGCCTTAATCTGGTTTTGCAGACGGAGACGCAGGGCGGAACGTATGTAGAAGAGGATACGTACCGGTTGGCTGGACGTGAGTATCTTACGCAGTGGGCGAGAAGGAGACACGTATGAGTGTATACACATGGTGATCCTATTTCGAGGAGTGTTTTAATCCAAGACTTCTATTGTGGCAGTCTTCTCGTCCGATCCTAATGATAGGCACAGAGCGGCTACTATCTGGAACTGCAGCCTTCATTCATAATAAGATGAAGTCTGGTCCGCGTTGGCTATCCAAATTGTGTATTGGCAATTACCAGCCCATTTTCGGTTCCGGATGCCGTCAAACAGGCAGGTTGCCACGCCCATGCCCTGGAGGGTCGGGATTTCTGAGGCCCATTCGCCAATCAGTTGAGCTGTCTTGTAGTGCAATATGTAGTTTACCAATACGATACAATTGTATCTCGGAACCGTAGGGTGAGCGGCATGTTTCTTGCTTATTGAAAATTGACCTGTAACCTAGCCGACATGAAATCCATCATCGCCAATGTTTCGTTTAAGTAGGCCGTAGGCAGCATAGGCGGTCAATGATCGAGAACCTAGGTATTAACCATGGTTAAATCCCACCGTAAGACAATGGATGACTGAGATTGGAGTAAGATTGAGAAAAAAAAAAAAAAGGGGGTGTGTTGCCTTGGAGAAAATGTAAAGTTTAGCATTGGTCACAAGACTTCGCGACAGGTTCAAGTCCTTAATCGTTGTAGACTTGTACCTAGTTAAGTCGTTTTGCAGACCCACAAATTTGGACCCCTAAGGATCCTCTGACCCCTGTTATTTTTAGGCTTCAGTCGCGCTAGAATTTCCTTGGCGCCTCTCTATGGCGCGCTTTTTATCTATTGCCAATTCTACCAGTCCTACCAGTTTACCAGTTTAACGTCATCTCATTCATCTTTACCTAAAACGGTAACAATACGAGAACATGTACGACACTCAATGGTACTTGACCATAAAAAATGGCGAAGTCTGCCTAATCCTGATGTTGAATCGTTTTAACTATATCGAGATCCATAACTGTTTCCATAGAGATTGTACATGACTACTAAGGTAGGTAATTAATATAAAAGCATCTATATGTTCCCATCCCATCTCGATCGAAATGCCGTCTCGTCTTCATCGGTCCAGACAATTTTGATATACTTTACTTCCTGGTTCTCTATCTGGTTTCTTCTATTCCCCTTTTTTGTTTACGTCTTTGGTCTCTCAAAACTATCTTGAGCACTTGGATTTTGAGCTGAGCTCAATCGAATGCAATGGCAGCTATTGACCTCCCCAAGCTACCCGTCGCTCACGATGGGCTAGTAAACTACATTGCTAACCATCCCGAGACTCCTCTCAAGGAGATCATGGACCCCTACCGCAAATTCGAGGCCAAGTTACGTGAAGTATACGCCCAGGAGCGCACCAATCCCATCTTGGATGACCCCTATCTCAATGTTGTACCCCTTTTCACTAAAGACACCCCAAATGTCAAGACACGTGCTCGTAATCTCGAGGCAGAGTCGCCCAAAGAGAAAGAGAAGTACATCATGACTCTCCCAGATGACAAGCGACGCCCGAATGGCTCTCCCGCCGTCGTTTCTTCTCTGAAGGAGTTTCGTCACAACTTCGGCATCTTTTCAGAGTCGTCACTCGCCGAGATGGACTGGAGCAACGTCGTTGCCGCCGGTTCATCGGTGGTGAACTGTCTTTTACCAGTTCCCGATCGGTATAACCGCTCCAAAAGAGCCCTTCGCGAGTATTACCACCAGAAGTTTTGTCCGGCTTCTGATGTCGACTTGTTCTTGTATGGACTCAACGAGCAGGAGGCTATTGATAAAATTAAGGACATAGAAACTCGTGTCCGAGACGCAATCCTCTCCGAAGTAACGGTCGTTCGAACTAAGAACGCTATCACAATATGTAAGTTGTTCGTCTCCGTATGGCTAACAACAATGATCTAACTCCGATATTAGGCAGTCAATATCCCACCCGTCACATTCAGGTATGATTCGGTCCAGTTCACATTTAATGTTGGCTGCTAACGCTTCTTAGATTGTTCTTCGAGTTTATAAGTCTGTCTCGGAGATTCTCACTGGGTTTGACATCGACTGCTCTGGTGCGGCTTATGATGGAGAACAAGTCTATTGCACTCCGCGAGCTCTAGCATCATACATCACTCAGATAAATCCTATTGATCTCAGCCGAAGGAGCCCCTCTTATGAGAATCGTCTTTCCAAGTACAGTCACAGGAATTTTGAGGTTTACTGGTCAGAACTAGATCGATCCCGGGTCGACCCGACCATCTTCGAGCGAAGCTTCCAGCGGGTACTCGGTCTCGCCCGGCTTCTAGTTCTTGAGCGACTGCCTACCACGAATGCTAGAGATGAGTATATGAAGAAACGCAGACAAGAAAGGGGTCGGCCAGAACTGCCTTTCCGTTACCGGCACCGCCTCCGGGGAAACATCAAAGACATCCACGAGGATGAGGTGGCGGATTGGGTTGATGAGGATGAAGTTGCTAACTACCACACTTTTACCATCCCCTACGGCGAGAAGTTTCACGCCAAGAAGATTGAAAAGCTCTGCTATACTAAAGACTTGCGTAAGTTTTCTCAGATTTGTATCTCGGTCGTGATATTTGGTATGTCTAATGTTATCCTAGTGCTAAACGCCGAGTGGAATCAACCTAAAGAAAGGGAAGTCTATCTCCATAGACATCCTGCTTTCTTCGGCAGGGTCCAAGATGTGAGTAGAAAGGAATATAAATATGCGCGCCCCGACATATTCTAACAAGTTCAAGGTGATCGGCGACTGTTGTGGTACCTGCCCAAAGCCCGAAACTCCCGAAGAGATCGAGGTAGCGGAAAAGGAGGGTGAGATTTACGTGTCAGGCAAGGTGACATTCCGCATTGACGACCCAGGCAGACAGGTAAGCGAGGATGGCCACAAAGCATCAAGCCAAAACACAGCGCTAACATATATATAGCAAATCGGCTCATTTAATCCGCTCACCGAGGATGACTGGACTGAGATGGCATATGTTGGCAACACTGCTCGACTTTGCCAGGCCATTATCGACGGCGACGTCGATCATGTGGAGGACTGGCTCTCGCAAGAAGGCGCCGATCCCAACAAGAGGGATTACACCGGCCGAACGCCACTACATCTCGCCGTTATCAGCTCAACCCCTGAGGTTGTAAAGTGCCTGGTCGATCGCGGAGCGCGTCTAATCGCTCGCTTAGCAGACGGCCGAACAGCACTTCATTTGGCCGCAGCACGAGGCAATGTCAAAATGGTAAGGATTCTACTTGAGAAGAGTAATGCCAACGAGGAAGAAGAAGAGAATAAGCTCGACCGGCTTCGCAAGGCTCGTGGCACAAAGAAAGAGGCCCAGTCCGACGAAACCGAAAAGGAATCTAGCCACGAGTCTGATGATGAAGGTTCTGATGGAGAGCTAGTAAGTGATGAAGAATCCAAAGATGGTGACGACGTGCAGTCCATGACCACCGGATCGTTTGTCAAGGTCGGCAAAGACAAGAAGGCCAACGAAGAGGAACCTGCGGTCTTAGAGGAGGATCAGAGCGAGCCTGATTTCTACAAGATTGACGCTGTCGCCTGGGACTCCAAATGTAGTCCTCTACATCTCGCTATCCTCGGGGGTCATTGCGAGGTTGTCAGAATCCTGTGTCAAGACTTCGGTGCCGATGTACTCTTGCCCGTTAAATTCGGTGATGGGTCGTACTCAAACCCCAACGTCGCTATCTTGACATTGACCTTGGCTCTGGCTCTTCCGACCGATAAGGCGCTACCTATGGTGGAAACCCTGTTGAGCTTAGGTGCTACATCCTCTCAAGCCGAAACAAACGGCGTGACGGCGTTCCAACGATTCGTCCGGAGCGGCAGGCTAGAACTCATCCAAAGTCTAATGGAAAAGGACAAGATCGGCCTTCAAAATGCCATCAACCACGCGGCCGCTCACGGCAATCGCTATAACGGCAGTACAACAAACCCTCTGGTCACAGCTCTCGACGGAGCCAACCGAGAGATTGCACCCAAGTTACTCGAAGCAGGTGCAAAGGTTGATATCGACTATGAAACCTGGTTGAAGAGTGCTAAGATTTCGTATGGAGATCAATTGGGCGTGAGTGCCAATCTCTTTTTTCTTTTTTTTCTTTTTTTTGTGTCTTATACACAGAGATTTTTGTTTACTAAAAATTTATTAGGATTATGAGAGAAACCTTCGCACATTCAACGAACATACCGAGCAACCCCTAATCATAGCCATCAGGTCCCGAAACCCTGCCAACGCCATCGAACTACTGGAAAGGGGGGCCGATCCAAACACTATTACCAGACTAGGCTATTACATTACTAAGGGGCAGGGTAATAGGTATAACAAGGGTCAAACCGCGTTGGATCTCGCTCGTGATATACTTGAAGAAGCTCGCAAATATAGGGAAGAATTGGTTGAGATAAGCAAACCACCCGAGTCTAGCGAGGAAGAAGGTTTCCATAACGCAGATACAAATTCATACCAGAAGCGACCGACTGCACCGTTCGGAACCGAGGAATTCCTGGAGAAATTTGAGAAAGGGACTTACCAGCACTGGGTTGTATCCATGGATATCGAAGAAAGAATGCAAGTTTATAAGAGAGATCTGAAGTACTTCGAGGAGCAAAAAGAGAAGAACGCCGGCCGACAAGACTCGACGGACAAGCTTGAAATTCTTGAAGATGTCATCTCGCAGCTTGAAAGCTTGGTGAAGGTCCTCGAAGCAAAGGGTGCGAAAACATTCAAAGAGCAGTACCCCGACGCTCCGGAGCCCCTGAAATACGCGGGATATATCTCTCCTATTCAGGAACCATCGGCATACACCTTTAACCTTACGTTTTACAATGCTCCGGACGTTACGGAAGCACGGAAGGCTGCGTATATCAAATTGTAAGCATGTCTCCTACATGGATCTTTTTTCTTTCTTTTTCGTATTACTAACATGCCAAAAGGTTCGAAGCAGCTTGGGAAGGCGACCTCTCCACGATCAAGGCGCTTACGCTAGCTTCATGGGACGATGAGAAGCAAGAACCGCCCCTCAAAATAGCAGTATCAGACACGAAGTCCAATAATCCGTTTTCGATCGCGTTCCTACGCGGGCACTACGAAGTGGCGAAAGCCATCCTGGAGATCACTCAAGCCCAATGGGCACCAAGCGCGGAGAAAACGACACGGTTCACTATGAACAAAGACGAGAATGAGGACTTGGCCGAGTCTGATGACGATGACGAACCCCAGATATACGAAAAGATTATCGATGACAAATTTACTATTGAGAATGTCGGTCAGGTCTCCATGCAAGTCAAGAGCCAGACCTTCGCGACCGCGCTCCTCAACTGGGCGACACCGACGAGGATGCTCCGCGATGGTAAGCTCACGGGGAGCACTTCTTTGCAGACTCCCCTCTACGCCGCTATAACCCAGAACGACGGGAGAGCTTTCAATTATTTAATCGACTTGAATATTCACTTCACTAGCAAGGAGCCCACTGAAGACGAGTCGAGCCGATTCTACAAGTTCCCGCAGGACTTATTCGATCACGCTTTGAGCCTCGGCCGAACAGAGATGCTTGCGATCGCCATCAAGCGAACCGGCGCGGGGATCCCGATCGAAGACTTGGTAAAGAAGACGGGCTCGGAACTCAAAGTCAAACCTCGCTACTACCAGGGCTTGAGCGTCTACGGAAAGAAGAGAGCAGATTGGGCCACAGCCGGCCGCAACCTCGTAGTAAAGTCTACTGGAAGCAAGGTGCCGCCGTTGCTCACCGCTGCTCAGAGGAGCTCCTTGGAATCTACCGAATGGTTCGTTAGCGATGCCCCCATGCGACTCTACCTAGAATTTGGCAAGTCCAAGATTGCTAGGGAGGACCCTCGCTTCAAGCACCTGAACGAGGCTCCTGGAGGATTTGATAGAGCTATCGCGAAATGGCTCGGGGCTCAAAGTAAGTCTATCTACCTTGGTCGCATTATGCAATTCCTCTCGCTAACAGTCAATAGACGATCTCGTCATCCACTGCGCCGTAATGGGTAAGTATACAGAGGAGACGAATAACCTCATCAAATACCTTATTAAGGTATGTCCAGCATCTTTTGAGGCCAAGTCCGAAGAAGGCTGGACCCCTCTGTACATAGCGTGTCTCTTCGGTAAGGTCGATTTTGCAAAGACGCTCATCGAAGCCGGAGCCGACCAGTCGGTGAAGGACAAGGAACTAAACAACATTATCCACGCCTCTCTGACGAACATTCCGATGTCGGGTGGTAAATCTTTACTCGATCGTCTCCGGGCCCTGTTGAACCTTTTCGATCCGGATCTCAGGGCCCACATGTTCTTGCGGCGAAACAACCTCGCCCGCGGCGCCGACACTCCCCTTCACTTCTGGCTTAAGACCGCCAACCGCCTCACATACTACCGAACTAACCGCGGCTGGCCCAACCACCAGCTCCTCAACGACGAAGATCCCCAGAATGTCAACGTTCTACGCCTACTCTTGGAGTTTTCCAAGGGCGCAGAACTAGACATCCTAAATGGCGCCGGTGACACAATCCTCCACACCGCAGTGCTCCGCCATCTAGCCAAACAATCCCAGGTTCTCCTCGAGCAGAACCCCAACCTGGTGTACCGCGAAAACGCGGTCGGCCGCACTCCCAGCGAGATCGCGTACGACATCTTCATCAACTCCAAGGTGGAATCCCAGGAATCCGTCGAGGTAGAGAGAGACTCGGCCAACATCGTAACCAAACTCAAGCGGAACAAGAACATGGCAAACTACGCCATATCCCGACGCCACCGGAACCAAGGCTCCTCCATCGGACGCAGCCGGAAAGAAACCACCTGGCGGGTCCTCGAAGCGTACCTCGCCACGGTGCCCGGCAAACGCCGCCTCGTGAGCCTCAACGAGGCGAACGACGTGGCGAAGCGCATCGGCGAGAGCTACTCCTGGCAGCGGTATTACCAGAAGACGACGTCGACGGATGCGGATGCGGAGGAGGACGACGAGGAGAAGAAGAAATACCAGGAACAGCAGGAGCCAAAGGAGCAGAAGGTCGTGGGGTTTATTGCGTCGTGGTATGACGCGAGGCAGAAGGCTTGGTGCGAGAAGGGCTCGGATGAGCCAGTTGCTACGCAGGCGCCTTTTGTTCTGGGTAGGAGAATAGCGTGATGATTGCGTACTGCGCTTGGATGGATATTATGAACCGCATATATGGGGTGCTGATTTATTTCTGATTTAGTTATTAAGTGGGTGAAGACAATCGACGTCGTTACGAATTACCCTTATATAAAGTAGTAACTATAGAGAGATGTTATCATCTCCTAAATCAAGAACATAATTACAAAAATCATTCTACCTTATTTTGACAAACATTTTCGTCGGATCCCCCCAACCCACGCGTTCTCGTGGACAAGACCAAGCCCAAGTTTTCGGACACAGTCACCCGATTCTTCAACCATCATAGCATTCAAATAACACCATGGTCGTATCTCGAATAACTCAGTATTGCAAAAGTTCTGGCCACGGAGCCAATAAACCGTAGACTCGCCGCGTCGAGACATCAATATAAATCGGTACGATAGAGTCTTGTCCAACTGGACCCTTATCCATCAGTCTGTCCAGTTCAGCTTCCGGTTGCAGCGCAATTGCATCACCATCTTCTTCATGCATAAGGAACCAGTCCACTTCGCGACGGATCAAACGGAGCCGGATAATATAGTCTACTACACAGTTATACGCTGCCCAAGCCCAACTGGGGAAATACGGGATCTACGGATGGTCCCCTTGTAATTTCTCAATACGGGGATATTGAACCAAGGGCGTAAAGCGGAGGGCAATGTCGATATATTTCTCCGGCATTCCGTACCAAAAGGGCGTGCCCATCGTATCGCACAGCACATTTTGGATGCTTCTAAATGCATTTAGAGTGTCCGAGGCGTGAGTTAGTCGTCGAGAGGTATATTGACTCACGTATTAGCAATACGACTCCACAGCCCGTAAGGGCGTTTGATAAGGCTGTTTTAGTAAATGCAAGGTATAAAACAAGATCTTATCCCTCCTGGATGACGGGTGGTAGCTCATCCCATCGACGGCTAAGCGACCCAGGGCGAAAAAGTTCGTCTATATTTTGCATAGTAGCGCAAAGCATCTTTCGAGTCGGCCAGCAATAACTTAGTATTAGATATTTCGCGGCGACCGGAAGCTTGGTGACACACTTTCTCTTTACATCAATTACTAGGTAGTAAATCTTGAGGGCCAGCGTTCGGGCTGGGTGTTTCTTGTGAAATGTTTACTTCACTGCCTATCGCATAATTCATATCGTCAGATACCGTAGCCATTTCGTCTATTAAACGTAGCGAGCCACAACCGGCCGTGCAGGGCAATGGACTCTGTGCTTTGGATAAGGATGATGGTAGGTATTTTTGAATTTAAACTATGTTGTAGAAAAATACAGAACCAACCTTCGTGAAGCAGCTGAAGATTAAGATGAAGCGATCAGATACTTATAAGAACATCGCATAGTTATAAGAATTACATAGGTACCTAGGTACTAATGACGGCACCGAGTGTTTCATACATGTTCTGGATTCCTCGATTATTTCCCCTACGGTTTCCCCCTTTCTAGGTAGGTACCTATAGAAACTTCGATAGCAATCTGGCAGGAATGGATTACCCAAGCAGCCAAGGTTTAGGAAGTCGCTGTTCAAAGATATTAGAAAAATATTATTAGATGCAGCAAGCATCGCTAGTGGAAGAGCAGGATAACTCTACAATAGCCTAATGTAAACTAGCAGAAATAGGTATTTTTTCCTAAGTTAGGTAATCTTCTATCATCTCAATTTCTACCTTTCACAACCACATATCGCAAGAAGCAGCATGATACGCCATCAAAATTGTACATAGTTACCCACAATGAAGGCAGCTGCTTGTCTAAGGTAAGAGGGACAAGTGGGTACATGGATCCGTGCGGATGCGACCGGCGAAATTTCGGGTGCGGAATTACTAGTTCAGACCTTATAAAGCAAAAGAACAGTTAGCCTTTCGCCTTCGGGCATTTGGTCAATTTGAAACGATACAGAGAAGATTAGCATGGCCCCTGCACTAAGGATGACACGCTTAATCAAAGTGAGCTTCAAATTTTTTTGGAGGTTTTTTTCACACCTTTCTTTTAAGAGTTAGAGGTACCTAGTTACACACGGACTCACTAAGGTTTGGTGTTCGAGTCTGAACGGAAGCAATTTTAAAGGGTTTTATTTTGTTCTATTCATTTTTTATTTATTTATTCAAGACCTAGTGACACGCGTATCTTAGGTAGCCAGGTATATGCCCAGTACCTAAGCTATCCACGACACCCGCTGTATTTGTTCTATCTTCTACCATTTGACTAACGCAGTCTCCTTTTTGCTTGAAACGCCTTTTAATCACATCAGTTTCCGCGCCCTACAACCGCACTTATATTAATTCAAGACAACTTATCTGATTATCCCCGCAACCTCGGACGGGTGTTGGTGCTAAATGAATTCACCAACTTTCAAACACGAGAAGTGTTCACGAGTAACACGATATAAGTCATGGGAAAGTTGGGGGTTTTGGATGGCAATACTTCTATTCTAGTATTAGTTACGCTTAACTATGCTAACTACCTAAGCATGCCCGTCCTTATTCATCCAAGCATTAACTTTGATGAGAACTTATTATATTCAGAAAGCCGGGGTCATTCTGTGTACCAGTACAGCTGATGAGCTCGTATAAACTTCATTGTTCCTCATTCTGAGCATAGATAAAATTGGCCGCTTCATGCTTATTAGTATCAAGGGTATTAAAAAGTTGATTTGCAATTGTATAGGTACTCACCAACTGGCTTCAGACCATTCTCCTCCGCCCAGTCCCTAACACCATGCCTCGCCTTACCCGTTCCCCAATGCTTCCTATCCCCCGGCTTGGTAAGATGAAGCGGGTCCGTGGTGTCGTTTGCGGGTGCAAATACTAAGAAGACGTATCTGTGCTTTCCAGTCTTTGGCGGCGGGCCAGGGGGTTTGTATGGTATAATGTCTTTCAAGCTAGACAACCGAAGAACAGAATCCGATGAAGAAATATCCACCCCCGTGGCGATGAAGTGGCAGAATTCAGACCACTCTGGGTTATCACGGGATGGAGCATCGGGATCAGTAATGGTGATGGTGTAAGTCACCCCAGAACTCTTCTCGGCGGGTGCCAACGAGGAGCGGCTCTGGTATACTGAGATGGTGGGTTCATCCTGAACCTTTTCAACCTCTACGGTATTCCCTAGTTCCGTATGCTCTCCCGATGGCCATTCTGCGTCGAGGATGAACGAAGGAAGGAATTCGTCGATAACTGCTATGGGTTAGCTAGACCAGAGACCCGTAAGTAGAGACCTACCAGTTGGGAAGATGTCGGCTTTTTTTAATCTGTAATTGAACTTGTTAGTTATTCTTTTTTCTTTTTCTTTTTTTTCTTAAGTTTACTTTTGTATGGGTGGGAATTTGAGTTTCTATAATATGGACGTACTCATGTCGGACCTTGTATACGTCTGAGTCCAGGTGGTGAGACGTGGATGGAGCGACGACAATCTGTTTAATGGGTTGGTCTTGAGCGGCTACTGTTAGCAAAAAGAAGCAAATCCACGTAGGTAGATAATCCATATTTCCTGTATCTAGTATTTATGCTTAATTGGAAATCGAATACATTTGCCCAAGATTCAAGTTATAAAGCTTCATTTAGAAGCCGTTAATATTGAAAGTGATATTGCTCCATCCCCGCATTACATTGTCGTGATGTCATGTCGCCTACGTCCTTTAACCCCTGTATTCTCTCTTATACACGAATCTCCTCTTTCGCTATCAGAGACAATTAACCTAATGTATAAGTAAATCAAATAATATTATCTGGATACCATATACCATATACCATATACCATATACCATATACCATATACCATATACCATATACTATTAGATGTCTATGTTTACCTACCTACCTATTCCTGTTTTCGAAATGCAACCCATAATGCCTCGTATTAATATTAAATGAGGTTAGAATCAACCCGAACCTCATCTTTAAATCCGACATGAGGCTCTTCTCTGCTACTCGGAGCCCGAGCTGGCTTCCTCAACTAGGCTACTACGACGACAAGTTGGATCTCGTATTAACATGCTCCGGCGCAGCTGATATTCGCGGCTATCCTCATGTATCCTGACAACCAGCCACGCAAGTCGTGATGCAAGAACCTTCAATCCGCGCGAGCCAGCTATCTATCCATCCCTCTTACCCAATCGAAGCAAACCTCAAATGGGTGATCAAATTGGCTGATTCAATATATTGGCGTAGGTTTGTCGCCAAGCTTATGGTCTGACGTTGTGCTATCAGCTTAAAGTTGAAGACCTAATGTATTGTAATAGTGTTCTGATCGAATAGGGGTAGGGAGTAGAGGACTAGCCTGGCATAGGGATAGGCACTACAGAATAATCAGTCCTCGCTTTTGATGGCGGTGTTTAATGTAAGAAGATAGGGATTTCGGTGTATCAAGATACAAGATAACCATGTAGCCTCAGATTCAACTATAGAAGAGCCGAGGTTATGAATGCCACCAACAAGATGTTAGGATTAGCCAAAGCCACTAACATAAGACACAGGCGAGGGTGGGATGGACGGTCACATAAAAACTAATAAGGTATTAATAATAACTATCATTGAGTCCTTACAAATGTACAATACTAGGATTCTGTCAAAAGACATCTAAGGTGGCTGCGCTGATATGATCAAAACATTGCATTATCCTCTTGACAGCCCTTGACAGCCCTTGACACGGGGTATGTAGGTATGTATGAAGAATGAAGAACGCCATTGCTCACCAAGGTCGACCTTGGGCGCGTGGAAATCTCATATAAACGCCGTCTTCCATGCAGTTTCCATCTACGTGAACCATGTCTTTTGAAAAAGAAAAACGCAAACGAAGTTAAGTAGTGTGAAGAAGTCGCCACTTCCACCAGTATCTGCCCGGGCCTCTGTCGCTAGTGACTAGATTAGTATTAGATTCGGGTCCTAGCGACCAAGGCCGAGTCGTCGTTTCCGTTCCTCCTTTTCGCGCTTGAGCTTTTCCTCTAGAGCCTGCTCTCGCTTGTCCTCCTCGCGACCTAGAAGCTCAGCTCTTCGTTCCTCTACATCAATGTCGGAAATGCCTGCTTCCATATCACTGGATGCGTCAGAGTCATATCCGCCATATCGCCCACCTCGGTAATCAGGCTCTTCGTCGTCGTCATATTCGATGAAATCATCCATATCGTCGTCATATTCATCTTCGTATTGGTCTCGGCGGCTTGGTCTTGGGGGCGCGAGCAGCCCGCCAGATTTGTAACCTGGACCACCTTTACCGGAGCTTGATGCTTTATTCGATGCTGCACCAGGTCGAGGACGGGCAGTACCAGTATAACCCGTAGTAGCTGTTGCTGACTTCTTGACTTTCTTCTCCAACGCTTCCCCACCAGTCGAGCCAGGTCTTGACTTGCCAGTTACTTTGGCCTCTTTTCCGGCACCATTCCGGCCCACATCACGAACGGCCGTTCCGGGTTTCGTTCCTCCGCGAGCAGGTGCAGTTGACGACCGGCTGTTCCCAAGATAGGGCTTTCCATCCTTTCCTTTGGCCCCGGTTGGCTTCTGTTCCGCCTTTGCAGGCTGTTCTTTTTTGGCGGTCCCAATAGACTTGTGCTGGATCACACCGACTTTACCCATCGACGCCTGGGCCTTTTTCGCACGCTCCATAATCTCTTGGTACGAGCCCTTCTTTGGTGCCTTGGACGGATCCGAGGCGGTTGGAGTCGTGGGCGACGATTTCGCAGGAGGCGCCCTGGACGCGGCTGCTAGGGAAGATGAACTGAGTTTTGGCCGACTAGTGAGTAGATCCCCTGACTTCTTCGGCTGAGATGTGTTGGATGTCGATCCGGATCCCGGTCTACCATTTGAAGAGGACGTGTTTGTGCGTTGCACACTTGGTACCGGAGGCTGATAACGGCCATTTGTGGATGGCAAACTCGTTCGGTGAGGAAGAGATGAAGAAGATTTAGTTGTTGCTGATGCTGGGATAGGCCTCGGCCGCTCAACGGGTTCTGTCTTCACGTCGCGGGTAATCTTACTGGCTGGATACGTTCCATCCTGTTGTCGCGCCTTGGGGTATTTGTTTGACGTCGTGCTATGGGAGTCATCATCGGCTTTTCGCTTAATGGATGTCGATGTTGGGGTCTTTGGCCGTGGCTCGGAAGATGGATTCCCACCAGAGATCTCGGCGAGGAGGTCACCGATCTTCATGCGCAATGCGTTAGAACCGGGGTAAGCAGCATAAAAGAAAGTAAGTCCTTAAAAAGGACACGTACCGGCATTATGATACTACTCAATATCGGTTAAATAATAGGAAGGAGTCTCTGAAGGGTATTCCGATTGCCGTCAGGAGCTTATATCGTGCCCGAGGCGTCATAAGTCGGTGGGCTGTGGCATGTGCGATGACTCTTTTTTTCTAAGACCTGATGCGACCTGAAAAACGATAGTAAATACGGCCAGATTGACTGATCATAAGGATTTTGTTTAAAAAGATATCACATGCGACTTTACAAGAAAAACGAATGCGTCGGCTGATTAAACGACAAAGAGTGCGGGTATCTGAGGAAGTCGTTGAGCGCGAGAAGTGTTGATAAGAATACGTTTGAACAAAAAGAAAGTCTCGTGCCGTTCCGGTTCCTCGCAAGACGTTTCCAAAGTACGAAGTACTTGTTGAGCCTGATTAAAGGTACCTACTTACCTAACCTAGGTTCTATGGAATACAACCATGTACTCCAGTACTCTAGCAACCGAAAAACTGTGGCTGAGCTACGTCATCTCAAGGCTATAATTCGCTATTGGGGATGTCCAAGTGGGGGCTGAGTTGGGAGACAAGCCACATAGTTTGTGGAGTAATAATTCCGTATTTGATTGGGTGATTGGATTGGAAGGATGAGGAAAAAAAGAGAGAAAGATCTAAGACGACCCTAATCAGGTGATAGGCGAGGGATCCACCCTACCACTTTTGCGCACAGGCAAATCTAATCGCACCGAAAATCTAAGGAAACTTTTCTAGATTCTAAGCTCAACATAATCGTCAATTCTTTTTACTTTCAACCTCGTCACACCGAACCTCCCACAGAACTCGAAGGCTCAGTCTCCGCCCAAAATCGCGGTTAAATCGATTGATTTCTCGTGTTCTTCTCACATATCGTAAGTTTACTTTCTTGAGGCATCTGCATATCATCGTCGAAATAGTGGACGCTGTCGAATTATTGTAATTCGCCCACCCCGCTGTGACCCCTCGTCGCAAAGTCAATTTATCCCGTGCGAGCAACTTTTACTAACGAGAGATTTGCGCATAGAACAAATCAGAAAAAATGAAGCACCTCGCAGCTTACCTCCTCCTCGGCCTTGGTGGCAACACCTCGCCTTCCGCTTCCGACGTTAAGGAAGTCCTCGAGTCCGTCGGCATTGAGGCTGATACCGAGCGCCTAGAGAAGCTCCTCTCCGAGCTTGAAGGCAAGGACATCAACGAGGTACGATTATACCAAACTACAAATGTATTGACAAGTAGCTTGACACTGACACAATATATAGCTCATCACTGAGGGTTCCAGCAAGCTTGCTTCCGTTCCCTCCGGCGGTGCTGGTGGCGCTGCTGCTGGTGGCGCCGCTGCCGCCGGTGGTGCTGCCGCTGCCGAGGAGAAGGCCGAAGAGAAGGAAGAGGGTATGTTTACGAACTACGACTATCCGTTAAGGAATCGCATACTGACAAATAATTCCAGAGAAGGAAGAGTCCGACGAGGACATGGGCTTCGGTCTGTTCGACTAAGCGGTTATCGCACTTGGTTACAACGAAGTCACAAATTTTCGGAGGGGTGGCACGGAAATGGGCAATGGTCTTGCATGGTATCCGGCACGGAATGGTCTGCGTTTGATCGACTAGGGCATCTAGAGATGGTTACGGAAAATACAGTGCCGCTTCTCCGGATTCTGTGTCCCTCAATTTTCGAACTGACTGTACATACGGGTGTGCTTGTGACCACGTATTGGCAATGCTTTAGTGACTCGGGACCTATTTTAAATCTCTACCGGCGAAAGCTAGATTTTCTCCAGCCTAACCTAGGTATAGAGCACGCCAAACAAGTCCGACGAGGCGCCTGGTAGAGCGTAGAGCGTAAGATAAAAATACCGGAAGGTACTAACTAAAGTATGGACTAAAGTAGTCTGAACCTAAGCTTCAATTGATTGGTGCGACGAATGGGTTGGGTATGCTATGAATCGGTAAACATTCCAAAAGAGCGTCTATGTACAATCAAACGAAGAAAAAAAAACAATTCGATTATGGAGGGGTTGTTTATCCTGAGCTGTTGTACCTTGCCTTGTATGTTATGCAACATTCATTTATGTGGATACGTGGATTTGCATAAGCGGGCTAGCCGAACTAGTATCGGTAGTAGAAGCAGCAAAACGGTAAGATGCGGCAAGATGATTGGCTACCGAGATAAGAATGCGAACGTTGCTCCTAGCAACGGGTAAAAAAACGAAAAGTTAGTCAAGCCAATGGAAAGCCAATGGAAAGCAGGGAGGTCAGGAACAATCTTAACTTGTCCAAAAATCCTACAATAGGTAACAGAACAACCACCCGATTGCTTCTGCATTACATTACAGCGCCCCATCCTGTTTATACATACTTACCAAGCATACTTTTAACCAACAATGTTTTGGACCATGATCTGCTTTGACACGTAGAATATCCATTAAAGCGACAAAAAGATATCCCAATTCGCCAATTCGACGCGCTACAGCCCGCCTATTTTTCCCACCTGTTTTTTTTGTTTTCAAACTCCATATAATTAATAGCTTTAAACCATTATGGCCTCCGCATCACCAACGCCTGGGGCGTCGAGTCACCATCCAGGTGCTGTAACGAGAAAGTCATCGTTAAGGTCAGGGTTAAGAAGGGCTCCCTCTAGATCACAGATCGCCCGCGCCGAATCCAACATTCCCGCTCCAGTTCATGTTTCCAAATCGCAGTATGCAAACAATGATAGCTCCGACGATGAGATTCCTGTGCCTATGAAGCTCAGCGCTCTCACCAAAGCTCTTCTCAACGACGAAGGTGTCGAACAAGAACGAGATAATGGACGCGTTAGAACTCGAGCTCACAATCACCGCCCTTCGTCGCCCGTCCACGCAGAGCAGGATAAGCCTATCAAGAGGCGTAGCGTCCTCAATGCATCCGTACTCTCAAACAGCGAAGAAAGAAGGCACACGCGTGCCAGCAGCAGCCAACTATCCTCGAGACCGACCTCTCCCGCCAGGAGCCAGGCTAGCAGAGAAAGTAGTCCTGTAAGGAAGCGCGTCGTTCGTTTAAGTGCCGCATCGGCTACCACGGCCGCTGCCTCTCAACCTAAACCGGCAAAAAGGAGATCAACGTCACAGTCCTTCTCCGCTTCGAGGAATCGTCCTCCAAGCCGAGCTGATAGTATCGGGGAAGAGAAGGCTAATGGCTCATTCATTAAGGATAAGGAATTGAATACACCAGCTCAGCAAGGACGAGTAGTCAGAATCGCCGTTGGATCGTCGGGCAATAGGGGTCGCTCGTCGGCTTCGTCGGCCATGTCTTCTAGGCCATTGGACCTAGCTTCATCTTTTCATTCCCACGGCGCGCCATCCGACGAAAATGATGTTCCCGATGCCCCTCGCACTGTCCCGCGACAGCAAGGGTCTTCTAATCCGGGCAGCGCCTCTAGGTTAGGCTCTAACGGATCTAGGAATCGCAACGAAGAAAATCAAGCAGTGCAGAGCTCAATGCGTGTTAAACGAGTAGGAAAGGTTCCTGGGAGCTTTCTTAGTGGCCCAGCGCGTCGAGGACGAAGGAGACAGAGCGAAGAGGATGCCGAAAATGAACGAGAACCTCTACAGTCCAGTCAGGAGCCCGATGCGCTCAACGCTCGTGATCCCGAAGATTACGACGCTCTGGATAATCTCGCATCCTCGTATTACCTACCTGATCGTCTCGCATCAGGGAGCCCTGTTAGTTCTAGGGGATCTGCAAGGGCGGCCCAAAGAAGGGAGTTGGCTACTGCGGCGGAGAATGGACGCGTTTCGCGGTCACGACAAACTTCACCCGAGCACGACGAAATCCCCATTCCTCATTATCGAGTCCCACCCCCTCGATCCGAAATGCCGGCAAGACCAGACCAGGAGAACGAGGCCCCGCCAACCTTCAAGAGGAGTAAACCTCCTGCGGGAAGCTTTTTGGAGAAGGATATGTCTAAGATTCCAACTCGTCCTTCGAGTGTTGCCGAGGTGGGTTCCGCACAACCTATCTCACCGGAACGCAAGGCATTAAGCTCGTTGAGCCAGAACACGCCTCGTAGGGCAGCGCCACCACCTCCCCCCAAGATGTCGATCCTAGACGCTGCTACCTCTGCGGCCGGAGCGGCGACTACGGTACAATCGGCGAAGCGACGAAATTATATGAAGGTCAACGGCAAATGCTACACGAGGCTCGACTCTCTCGGCCGTGGTGGTAGCGGGAAGGTATATCGTGTTGCGGCAGACAACGGGAAGATGTTTGCTTTGAAACGTGTTTCTATCGAGGGAGCAGACGAGAACACGGTTCGAGGCTACAAAGGCGAAATATCCCTGTTGAAGAAGTTAAATAACGTCGAGCGTGTTATCACCCTGTTCGACTATGAAATGAACGAAGAAAAACAGGTCCTCAGCCTGGTGAGTTTCATATACTGCCATCTCTTTTTAAACGCTTCGATGTAACTGAGCTAATTCCTTTTTAATAGCTTATGGAAATGGGCGAGTTGGATCTTAACACGCTCCTACGCCTCCGGATGTCGCATGAGAATGCCAGATTTGATCCGGTCTTTGTACGCTACTATTGGCAGGAGATGCTCGAATGTCTAGCAGCGGTACACGCCCACGATATTGTGCACTCGGACTTGAAGCCCGCCAATTTCGTTGTGGTTCAAGGCCGATTAAAACTAATCGACTTTGGCATTGCCAACGCCATTCAGACAGACGAAACTGTCAATGTGCACCGCGAGACGCAGATTGGCACTCCCAACTACATGAGTCCAGAAAGTCTGCTCGACTCTAACACGACCGACTCCTCCGGCCACCGCATTACGTCCGTTGGTACTACGCCGCGCCCTAGACTTATGAAGCTCGGGAAACCAAGCGACATCTGGAGCTTGGGTTGCATACTGTACCAAATGGTATATGGCACGCCGCCCTTCGGTCATATCCCTAACCAGATGGCGCGGTGTCATGCTATCATCAACTGGCAATACAACATTGAATTTCGTGATAGGGGCGTTGGCGGAGCGCCTGTTCCACCGAGTCTTTTACGAACCATGAAGCGTTGCTTAACCCGTGATCAGCATCTTCGTCCTACTTGTGAAGAATTGCTGTCTAGGAGTGATCCATTCCTTTACCCCGTCGAATCGCCGCCGGGAACGTTGCCTATCACAGAAGAGCTACTAGGACGGATCATTCAGAGTGTTGTCACACGGTGTCGCGAGAGGATGCCAACCGATGCTGAGGCACTTAGTGCTTGGCCTCAGGCTTATTGGAGTGGTGTCGGTAAAGCGATAGATAGAGAAGAGGCTTTTAGAGCTTCACCCGAAGACGCGAGGTGACAAATGGGGGGTGGAGATTTAATAATACAATATGACTTATGACTGAGGGAGGAATAAAAAATTACGGTTGAATAAGAGTGGACGGGGGGGAGGGGAGGGAGCCTGTTTGTTATATATGGGTTCGTGCGAATGGATAATGTTTCCTTTGGGTGGCCAGTATAAGCCCTTATTTGTTTGCATTCCCCTTTTTTTTTATTACTGTTCGAAACCTCGGGAGGAGTTGTATTGCCAAACCGAGAGATATCCCTGACATTCTGCTCACGCTTATGTCACGTTAGCATCGGAGTTCAGGATAGGCGTGGGACGAGGCTTTTATCGTTAGATATGGCTACTACCAGGGCTGTTGGTGTTTTTTTTTTAATACTTTTTTAGCGTGATGATTGTCGTTTGGTGCGGGCTTTTATAGGTATGCTCGAGGGGAACGCTTTTACTTGTTTAATGACTATCAAACCTCTCGATTGCTTGTTTACGTTTAAGTTTACGGCTTAATGCTTGTGATGCGTTGATGATGAATGCTGTGTGAGTAGTGCCTGGCATTGGTAGAATATGTAAAGTGTATTATCAGGTGTTTTTCATAAGTAGCTCGGGGAAATGCTGCCCTTTGGTATGTCCGAATTCATGTTTTATACATGGAGCTTGCTGGATATTTTGCAAGCCATTTTATAAGTATTCTACGTACATGGCACCCACCATAGTCTAATTCGACTAGGATATCCTTTCCTCTGCTCCATTCTCTTGCGAGCATTGTACCTAGTCACAGACAGTGAAGCGAAAGAGGTAGCTGGTCCTTTCCCCTCTCCCATCCCTGCTCCAGTCCAGGCAAGCCAACCTACTCCCAAGATAAGGAAGACTTGAGCTTTTCCAGAGTCGAGCTCTCCGACTTATTCCATCACCACATCGTATCCCTAGGACGGGCCAAGTAGCTTGAGCTCGCTAATCGCAAGGATGGTATACCGATGCTTACTCGCGACGCGGCGGGACCTTCGGTTGCGGCGCTTGGTCTTGACCTTGATGCGCAGGGGCTCGGTCTCGACGCCGAGGACGGTAGCGCGGCACTCGAAGAGCGAGGGGTCGACGTGCGGGGTGCCGACGAGGGTGTAGTCCCTCGAACCGATGTTGGACGCGCGATCTAGGCGCAGCACGTCCCCCGGGAGCACGTCGTGCATTAGGAAGGGCAGCCGGATCCGGTCGCCTTCGGTGACTAGGTAGGGTTTTCCGTGGATGTGGATTGTGATGTAGTGCGCTGGTTGCGCGCGGAGCAGGGGGAGGAGCTCGGCGACGGAGGCGGAGGTTGTGCCGGAGGGGGGGTGCGTGAGAGCTTGGGAGGGGGATGAGGAGGGGGTAGAGGCGGGTGCGGAGGGTGATATAGGGGGCACCGTAGTGTGGGTTGGTGTTGCGCTCGGAGGGATCGTTGGCTCGACGTTGCGCCGCGCGGATGTCGTTGCGAGGGTCCGGGCTTGGATCGGTAGGAGGAAGGTTGGTGGTAGCCGTGTTATCGGCGTGCGAAGCTCCAGGACGGAGCGCAGTAGTGACCGGCTCATGTTGGTATGTGCTAAGTGCCTCCTTTCTCCGTTCTCGTAGGTGGCCGGGCTGCAATTGGGCCGATTGGTGCTGCTCTCCCCGGCGTCTTTGGAGTTGGCCCGGAAAAGTGTCGACTCGACTTGCTTGGGAATTGTGGTATTTGAAGTTGGACGGAGGGTCGAAAAGTTAAAGTGGGTACGATGGTTTTTCCGCTGGGGTTGCAGATGGAAGCTGCATAGATACATACTTACTTCGGTATAGTTAGTACAGATCCGTACATCTTAACCTAGAGGTAGTTGTATAATTGGGTGGGACCAGTCATCTAATCGATATAATATGTGGCTGGAGCTCTGGAAATTTTGATAGTGGCGGGTCCCTGATCCCGATAACAAACTACCGCCGTAACTTTTTTATCACTGATTACCGACATCCACCTAAATACTTGTATCCAATACATAATAACTACAACGATTCTAATTGTTTTGTTGGATTTGATACCCCAATCTGATTCAGAGAACCCTTTAATAGCCGATTCGCAAGTCCCTCTCGAGGGCAAATCCATACATCATGGTAAGACTTTGCCGTACCGGCTAATCCTCAGCAGAGGCAAGACCATCTATACTAACAAAATAACCACAACCACGACAGCCTCAAAATGAGTACATGGAGCGCTTCCGCAAGACCCACGGTCGCCGCCTCGACCACGAGGAACGCATGCGCAAACGTGAAGCCCGAGAAGGCCACAAGGCCTCCAAGGACGCCCAGAACCTACGCGGTCTCCGCGCCAAACTGCACCAAGCCAAGCGCCACAAGGAGAAGATCCAGATGCGCAAGCAGATCAAGGCCCACGAGGAGCGCAACGTGAAATCCGCCTCCGAGAACGACCCCAAGACCCCGCTGCCCAATTACTTGCTCGACCGGTCCAACCCCACGCAGGCGAAGGCCCTTAGCACGGCCGTGAAGAACAAGCGTGCGGAGAAGGCGGCCAAGTTCGCCGTCCCGCTGCCCAAGGTTAGGGGCATTAGCGAGGAGGAGATGTTCAAGGTGGTTAGCACCGGAAAGAAGACGCACAAGAAGAGCTGGAAGCGCATGGTCACCAAGCCAACGTTTGTCGGGCCTGATTTCACGCGACGGCCCGTCAAGTACGAGCGTTTTATACGGCCTATGGGTCTACGGTATGTCTTCTCTACCTATCTCTATCCTGTCTTTCCCCCGTTTTTCCCATACGGAAGATTTACGTCTTACTGTTCGATCTACGTACTAATTAATATCCACGCAGATACAAAAAGGCCAACGTAACACACCCCGAGCTCGGCGTAACGCTGCAGCTCCCCATCGTCAGCGTCAAGAAGAACCCGCAGCAGCCGCTGTACACGCAACTCGGCGTCCTAAGCAAGGGCACCATCATCGAGGTCAACGTGTCCGAACTCGGTCTCGTTACTGCCGGTGGTAAGGTTGCTTGGGCCCGATACGCACAGATCACGAATAACTGCGAGAACGACGGGTGCGTGAACGCTGTGCTGCTTGTCTAAGGGGTGTGCGTGCTTGCTTGTGACTTGGTTCCTTGATTTAGGGGTTTTTTTTTGGTGGAAGAGGAAAGGGGAAGAAGAGATAAAACAAAAAGGAACGAAAAAAAGGGGCAGAAGAGATATCGGAACCCCCGATTTTGTTGGGAGAATCTTCTCGTGTCTGGTTGGTGCAAATCCAACCAGCGCAGATATAAGTGAACGGAAAGCGGTGCTACGTGTCTACCACAATATAAATAAACCAGCAGTGGCATTTCAGGGGTGGAAATAAACAAGTCCTCGCCAAGGGGGTTGCGCAGCTATCATCATGCATTAGAAATGGCGTCAGGCGTTTCGATGGACATGCAAGTAAGCCGACACCAACATCCAGGGGTAGATGTGCAAAATAAAAACTACATATACTCAAACAAGTACCATCAATCACTTCAAAGCCGTGAAATGTGACGGGTCCAGCTTAACATGTCACCTAACCATCAACTCACAGCGTAGATGAAATCAAGTCCACCTTGTTTACGACATCAAATCACATCGCACCCATCAGAGCATGCTCAATTTGACGGTACCACTCAAAGAGTCCATTGAAAATGAAATAATAGAAACGCACGATACACTCTACCGGCCAGTCCATGGATCCAGACGCCAACTACCTAATTATCTATCCATATGCGCCTGTAGCTTAACCCTTGCCTAATCCTTCCCTACCTAGGCTTGTCCTAGCAAGCCCTTTTAGCGGTGCCCGCGCCAGACGCCCCCCCCCCTCCCTCCTCTCTGCCTCTTCCAAATGCCATAGTGTCCACTGACAACAGATAATCTTGGTTGGAAAATCGCACGGAGACATCTCGGGACTCGTTCACCAAGACTTGAAATAAAAAAAAAGGAAAAATAAAAAAATGTAAAACTGTCGAGCTGTATACGCAATTTAGAGCATCGGCGAAAACGGCTCCACGTAACTAAAAGTGAAAAAAAAAGTAATCAATCTCATTGGTTGATGGATCTCGTCCTCGTCGAAAAAGGAACGAAATGTAGAATATAGAATACGGGAAAGTAACGATAAACCGGAGCCAAGGCTTAACCTTCATGACGATGTCTGCTACTACTTGGCAGGTTGCGGATGAAGAGAACGAACGACGAGTATGTTGGAAATGACGTGTGTGAGAGCAGAGCCATAATGTCCTATGATTTGGTAACGAGGAATATGTCGAACCATTTGTTAGAAATTCAGCATCCCTTAATCTTTGGTGGGTTAACTAATCCCATAAGGCACCTATGGGCCTACTACGTGCCACATGGCGACGCATCTATCGCTCAAACTCATCACATTGATGAGGAAAAATTGTAATCTGTGCACTGCAAACTGGAGCCGGATTGGTGGAAAAGCTATGTCCACCCAGAACACGGCTGTGGCAACTACTTAGGTGGCATACCAGCACCTCCGTATCCGGGAACGTTCCATCCTTGGTGTTGGGCGGGGGAGGACCAATCATTGTGCTTCTTAGGTTTGCGGTATTGCTGGTTTCTGTCCGCGTTCTTCAAGTGTGCGTACGGGTTGGGAGGTAAGTTGGCCTCGCCACCGGTGGTAGGCAGCGAAGAAACAGCAGCGACGGGAGCCTTCTCTTTGCCCTGTTGCTCAGTATTGGTATGGGGATCGTGCAAGCGTCCGCTGGAGCGCATGTCCACGATGGTCTTGATTACTTCCATGTCGTCTTGATCCTTGTCATTCAGGAGGAGTCGCTGCTTGAGAGTCATTCGACCTCCGTTTCTTGTTCGTTCTTGAAGGGCAGCTTCGCGGACGGCCGGGTCGTGTACGAAACGGCACTTGCCCTTCTTACCACAAATGCCTCCCGTAGAGTAATACTTGCAGTGGTTTGAGGGGTCAGCCCTTGTGATCGGGGGAGGAGGTAAAAATCCACTGGCTGACTTGTCGGTCGGTAAGGCTTCGGGTTGCTCGTCATCGGAATCATCATCCGAAGACTCCAAACGCATTTCGTCACCCTCATCGTTAGGCGCACGTTTGCGCTTCTCGATCTGACGGTCTAGCTTCGCCAATCTCTTACGTAGGCGATCCGCTTCTTTTTCGACCGGGTCGACTTGAACAGGAGCAATTTCTTTGCCGTCGTTAACATTAGCTGTAGCTGCTGGTGCCGCGAGTAGCCCCGCCTCCTCCTTCTGCGCTACGCGCGCCTTGGTAGGGTAATTTGCTTTACGCTCCGCTATCCACTTTGCTAAATCACCGTCGGGTATACTGTAATTGTCAAGTTAGCTTTAACTATACAGCAGATAGGCACGATATGAAAACCTACCCTGGGGCATCTGTGCCCAGCAATTCTTCTAGGCGCTTCTCCTCATCTACACCTTCGTCTGAATCCTCATCTCCCGGGGTTAGTCCCAGCGTGTTGGTCTTGCGCTTCTTCTTCTTGGCAGCACTCGGATCAGACTTCTGATAGTTGTTAAACGGTTGGTGAGATTTCTGGTCACGGGGGCGAAACTTCTCGCCGCGATCATTGTTCATAGCATGGGCTCCTCTGTTGGAGTGAGCGTGACCACCGCGACCATGTCCTCTATTACTAGATCCGTAATGAGACTGGGGCGGTCCCGAATAGGACGGGGAAGGGGCAGGGGGGTAGCCGTACGACGGCTGCTGGAGGGGAGCTGGTTGGTGATGTGTAGGAGGGTAAGGACTGCGTAGAGGACCACTTCGATCACTCGCGTATCCGCCACGTCCGCCACGACTAGAATAGTGAGAAAATGTCTGAGATTGGTCGCCCCATGGCTGAAGGGGTTGTTGAGCATACTCATTAGGCGCTTGACCGTAGGGAGCTCCATAAGGAGGACGAGATGACTGATTGGGGTACGGCGGCTGGTAAGGCTGGCTAGGTTGAGGGTGGAATCCCTGAGGTGCGTAACTGGGAGGGTAATTCGGCGGAAGAGATGAGCCGTTGGGATGACCGTGACTCGAGGGCGGAGTTCCCTGCCAGTAGCCGGTCGGCTGAGGAGGGTTATATGGTCCACCGCTGGGGGCAGAGTAGTCTTGCTGCTGATAATAGGGAGAGCCGTATTCAGTACGGCTAGGCCCTTGGTGGTGGCCATGACCTCTGCTGCCACTCGCTGCTCCAGCATGACCACCGCGAGGCGTATGAGAATACCCTGGTCCTTGACCGTACGGGGGATACGGGGTCGGCGACGCTGCAGTAGGAGCCGGCGGAGGTGGTGCGTAGGGGTAACTGCTCATCTTGAAGTTACGTGTTGGAAAAAAGAGGGCAAGTAAACGTTAGTCTAAAGGTATGGTGTTAGAAATTATATCGCGATATCGCAAGGTAAACCGGGACAGTTGGAACTGGACATACCAGAAGCTAACTGCCCAGAGTATGGGCAAGGGGTAACAAATCACACCGCCTGGTGACTTCAATACCAGCGGAGTTTTAAATACTAGTACGAAAAAAAAAGGAAAAGCACAATGTGCGAAGAGAAGAGATCAGAAAAGGTTCAAAGCTGGAGATGAAAGGGGGAATCGGGATATCTAGAGAGAAGCCGTAGACTTGTAGGTTAGGTAGCTTTGAAGATTGAAGATTGAAGATTGAAGATTGAAGATTTCCTAGTTGGATACGACGGAAGGGTTTATGGAGGTTATGATTGTGTGGGTTCTATTTTTGAAGAGCAGTTACAGCTGTACCCCTGCAAGATTTTTATGTAAACTCGATATACAGTTACATTTTAGCGTGGGACGCTAGCGTTGTTTTAATGTAGTGTACATAGGCAGATAGGTACATAGTAGTGTTGGAATCCTGACTCATTTGTGATATCGTTATCGTTATCGGGTAGGAATAATTATCCATTGTACAACTCAGCTGCACGTTCCTTCTCTAACACAACACACGCTAAGATATACAGTGCAAAGACTAATATCCACACGATATAAGCTACCAGTCTACTAACCTTATTAGTCTACTTCTTCACTCATATTCACTCATATTCACAGTCCGGAAAAGTCCTACGGCCCATATAAAGATACCATATAAGTGATTACATATACGATGAGGCTTTGACACAAACACAACTACGACTATAGTGTCAATATGTTCATTCTAGTATGCTATTCCATCAAAAAATCCCACATATAACTAACCGAGTCCTAGACAAAGATTGCCGATCTAGTACAGATCAGGCCAGACGAATTCGAGAAGCCGAGTCACATCGCGATAGAGGATAGCATCAATGCCAAGTACTCCAACCGAGTAATCCAGAAGATCGGTCTTTGCATCTGCATGTACGATCTGCTATGGGCATCTGAAGGCCTCATTGGCCACGGAAGTGGCATGGTTAACGTCAATGGTATGTCATATTTCTTCTATTCGTTCCATGTATGTGAATATGTCTGTCATGGCAATACTGAATCTTGGATAACAGTTGAATTTCGCATGGTTGTCTTCAGGCCCTTCAAGGGCGAGACCATCTTTGGAAGAATCAGTGAAGCTAGCCAAGAGGGAATCCACAGTATGTGTTCTTGTCGTGCTTCTCGCGGGCCAAGAGACAGCAGCAACAACTGACACATGACAGTTCGCACGGATTTCTTTGAAGACATATTTGTGGAGTACAAGGAGTTGCCTGAAAACACGCAATAGTAGGTTATATCTACACTATTACGTGATTCTTATGTGATTGACCATCTTCTAGCAACCACAACGAGAAAGCATGGACGTGGATCTACGATCCCGAGGGTGACCCGATGTGGTACGACAAGAACGAGATGGTTCGCCTCCAAGTGATCGAGGAAGAGTGGTACGATCAGACGCCGGAAAGCGCTGAGCAAGAAGCAGTTGACATGGCAAAGAAGTTATCTCCCTATCGCATAAGGGGGACCATGATGAAAGAAGGCCTCGGAGTCTGTCTATGGTGGGAATGATTTTATAGTAGCCTCTTTAACTAACTGTACACAACTGCACACAACGGCGTTTGGTTGGGAAAAGCTATCTGCATAGGTCTGGCTGGTTACTTATAGCTACCTACGTACATAGTCCCCTTTTATTTAGACTTGATACCCGCAAGCAATCGATCTTCTACTCCGTCCAAGACCGAGTAGTGCTCAACTACAGCAAGGTTTTCCGCCTCTGTCTTGAACTGCTTGTCAGGATCAACACCGGGTCCGAACATTTGGGAGTTTTGAGGCCCCATCCCTGACATCTGTTGAGCCATCTGGTTTGCGGCTGTTACCCAATTAGCTTTATTACGCCGAAGCCCATATAGTCGTAAACTCACCATTTTCATTCCCGAGCAAAAAGTTGAAGACAAACTGTAGACCAAAATAACACAAGAAGTACCAACTGATACTCGACATCCATCTTGGGTCCATCTCCTTGGTCGCAACACCGGCTTGTAACATACTCTTAAACTTGATGGTAAGAGGGAAAGGTAGCTTGATGATGACGAATCCACTAAAGAAGGCGTTGATCCAACTCATGATAAGGGTGTTTGGAATCATCATGGCCATGTTGTTTTTCATCATGCCCATCATTCCGTCCATAGCACCGGGGTCGGTCATCGGGTTTGGGGGAGGCTGGCCGCGGCGCTCAGGGTCTTTTAGGAAAGCACCGGATTCGTAGGCATTGGTGAGAAAGTCTCGCCGTGCCCGGAAAGATGGAGCAGATAATACGTGGAAGTTGCTTCGTACGGCAACACCGTGGAGCAAAGACCGCTGCTCTTTCATAGCTTTCTGATCGAGCTTCTTGGGCGCCGATTGCATGAGGACGGTGGCATAGTATCGTAAAACACCCGTTAGGATCTATCCATTAATTAACATACAAGCACCCTAAAGAGCAATCGCAATATGTTGTCCTACCATCACAGCCGTAATCGGGAGCAGGATCCAGTAGCTGTCAAGCCGAGTTAGTAGAGCTTCGATGTCATCATGGTTCTAGCTAATACATACAAAAGCTGAGGATCCCTATGGATCGTCTGCGGCGGTAATTGAGCCATGTTCAAGATTTCAATCAAATGGCCTAACAATAAGTGCTTATTATGATTAATAACACACTTATATGGTGGTTGAAGCTCGAGGCGGCGTTGATGATGGATGCATGTAATTTTATGATTAACTATGATATTATGCGATAACAGGTAGTTAAGTAGAGTTCCCGCCGACGTGACACTACCTAGTTCGGTACAGGGTTGAACTTTAAAGCGCCCCACCTCCAAAGCCACCTATGCAGATGTACAATACTCAGCAGCTCAGGTAGGTACCTACCTAACGGTTAGGTACTTGATTAGGTCACTACAGACAAAGTATTTCGTACCTTTTCAAGCTGACAACTCGGGACAATTCGACTACTAAGAAGGCCACCTAACCTGTCGTCGTCCTCTTCACCAAGGTCGACATCACTTCACAACCAGCCAAGATCCAAGTGCAAATACAAATTCAAGGTTTCCCTTCAAGCACTAGGACAGACAACCAAGACCAACAATGGCTTCCCAAGAACGAATTGCCGTGCACAACCTCGCGGGTAACAACACCTTTCCCTTCTTCAGTCCAGTCAGTATAAGTACCCGGTAGCTAACACCCCCATGCAGACCTAAAAAACACCTCCGACGACGCCATCCCCAACTACCTCAACTCCCTCAAGTTCCAGCAAGACCACCGTCTAATCGACACGCGGCTAGCCCTGGGCTACAGCGCCTTCGCCATCGCCGCGGCCTGCTTCGCCTGGGACTACAAGCTCGGGTTCGAGGCGACGAAGTACTACACCGCGGGTGCTGTCGCCTTGTACGCTCTACTAAACGGCATCCTGACGTATTGGATCGGGTTCGTGGAGAAGGGCACCGTGTACCAGGGCATTGCGCCGGACGGGACCAAGGTTTGTTTTATTAGTATTGGTTTTGCTCCCATGACTTGAACTAACACAAGACCGTAGATCTCCATCTCAACCTCCACGACGAAAAATGTCCCAATCTACAACGTCAAAATCACAGTGACCCCCAAGAACGGCAGTCCGGAAACAATCGAGCTAGCCAAGTCCTTCACAGAATGGTTCGATGTACAAGGCCACTTCATTGCGCGGCCCTTCCAGACCATCTTCGCTACGGCCGTCCCGTTGATCGCAAAGGCCGACCCTAAGAGGGCACAGGCAACTGCTGCGGTACCCGATTTCTTGAATGCCGATGCAGACATTCTGGACGCTATCGCGGCCTCTCAGGCTTCGGGTGCGGCCACGGGTGCGGATGCTGCGTCGGCTGGTAAGAAGTCAAAGCGCAGAAAGGCCTAGTTTGATAATTTAGAAAATACATGGGTTCATGTGTTCAAATATAAGACCATGTTTTTTTACGCCTCGCTTATGACATGTTTTCCCACTCCTATTGTATTCATCTACTAGTCCATTATCAACGAGGACCTCCTAGACGAACTCGGATATACCCAAGCTGTACAAACCAGGTCGCATGTATTCGATATCTAGCTTCCTCGACCAATATCGGTTTCCACTGGAGTCAATCTCCACATTAACCAGAGTAATTAGATACCATGATACCATGATACCATGATACCATAGTGTTCTATTTGGTCACCTAGGATTCCAGTAAATGCTTCAAGCAAGCCCTTCCCAAGCCTTCCTGGCTCCCAATGCAGTTCGTCGAACCTCTCTAACGGGGTCTCCACATGCTGCTGATAGAGGGCGCAGCAGTTGTTGACGGTGAGGTACAAGATACTGAGATTCGTACGAGCTAGGTAGCTTCTGGAAGAACTCCAGCGCAAACTTCCGGCACAAGACTCGTTCCTTCTCTTTAGTCTTGACTATCGTAGTATTCCCCGAAGAACCCGTAGTTTTGCTCCCCTTTCTAGCCGTTTCGTAAACCACAATCATGCCTGATATCAGACCAGAAAGGTGCTCTTTGAGCGCGTTTGGCTCCTTCTCGAGTACTTGTAACAGGACATTAAGACAAGACTCCATTTCCACGCCGGCCGCAAATGTAGATAGCGACCGAATACCGATACGTACTATCTGTTCGATGTCGCTGGAATATTGTTCGTACTTGAGGTGCTTTAGGATCGCAAATACCATTACAGCACGATTGATCGCAACCGCTTCATCCACCCCCGAGTTAGGGAAGCACTCCTTCAAATAAGGCTGGACCGCCTTGAAGTACAGCCACTCGCCGCTTAATCTCTTTCGAATCGCGTGATTTTCTTTTTCTAGGCACTCTTTTGGACTGACGAGTACCTCAAAGCTCCTCGCTAGTTGGCGGCCTATTGTGGGATCCAACGGCGCTTTTTCGCACACTACCTTGAGTAATGAATTGTGTGTATCAGGACTAGAACGGAATCGTGCCACATCGCCAGCTAAGAAGTGAAGAATGCTGCGGAAGACGCGAACGCTAGATTCCGAATCCTGATTCCAAATGCTCGACAAGGCATCGATTAAGTTTTGTTGGATTTGCAATTTCTCTTTAGTATTGTTTTCCTCTTCTAAGCGGAGCTTGTTAGACAGTATCGTAAGGATAATGTCTAACGCAGCTCTCGTCGTATCTGAGCAAGGTGACGGGACAGTAGTGAGAATTGTGCATGTATTCCCCAGTGCGCTAGCATGATGCTGGCATATAGTTAGTTGTTGTCAATCTAATTCGGAAATTTCTTCACTCACCTCTGCACTCATCACGCCAGGGAAGAGCCCCTGAAGTATACCCATGGATAAAGGTGCTGTGCGGTATTCGTCCAATGGGCTCACCCCAATCGCTTCCAGGGGTAAGTCTTCATTGGCAGCCTCAATGCTATGGAAAAGGATAAACGCATCTTTGCTCAAGTCCAAAGCCTGTTGCTCGTCCTCACTTAAGGCCCGAACAACCGACGCAGCTAGAAGACCAAGTTGATGAAGACATATATCTTGCTCGATATTGGAATCGTGTTCTCCCTTAAAATCTTCACCGAGTCTTATTTGGAGCCTCTTATTACTTTCGCCACTCGAGTGCTGGACAGTGGTGAAACGACGGTATAGTTGTTCCACGACGGAAAGAGAGTAAGCTAGCAGTTGCTGATGAACGCCAATCTCATTTACTTCCAACCCCTCCGGTACTTTAGTTATTAACTCAAGATCCCCAGACTTATTCGAGTCAAGTTTAGCGGCCCCAGAGTTGTCGATATTTCTAGTAAACTGTGTATACCATTCCTTCGTAATGCTATGCAGCTTTGGTTGTGAGGTGGCGAGCGTTTGCTTGGACGTGGAATCCAAGGATTGTACGATGGAAAGATGAATAGAACAGATGAACGCTGTCCAATATCTTATCGGTGCCTTCTCTGATAATATCCATAATAATCCTTCGAGTAGGACGTTGATTAAGGATATGGTATTCGTTAATAGTGATTGGTTCTGCTGCAAATTTGAATTACTAATTTCGCATAGAGTACCAGCAACCAACTTGATTTCCAAGGGGAGCTCGTGCGGAACAAGCTGCTGCTGGTATGCCACCTTGAATGATGAGAGGTACTGCTGCAATAGGAGCTGGAATGAAGGCGGGTACAGAGGTACAGCTTCCTTTAGCGCCGAAACTGCGGAATCTCTAATATCTTGGTTTGTGTCATCGTTAGTCTCGTTGAATCGTTTACCTTCCAAGGGATAGGTGATAGACGGGCTTGCGAGCCAACTAAAGATTTTCTCGCAAGTGGCAGGAGAGCAAAGTTGGCTAGAAGGTGTGGAATCGCTAGATCGCTGTCCTACAAGAGCAGCAAGTCCTTCCAAGATCTTCTTGAAGACACCTACTTGCTCCGCGACCTGAGCACCTGATATTTCCTCCCATAAAGGTGCGTAGACTTCAGAGAAGAGTGAATCGCCGAATAATTCGTCTTTCAGCAGGCCTTGATTACTATCAGCGTTCGGTTTATCCTTTAGTGTATCGACTAGGTGCGACCGAATGGTGAGGATCGAGTTGAGCAACGCCACCAACTCCTGTTTATGTGATATAGATTGAGTATGTCTAAGCGTAGTTTGAATATGGGACATAGCCTGAGGAACGATACTTGCGAACGGCTGGAAACCGGCTCCAGAAATTGCGACCAAGAGCCTACCAGCCTGAGCTGTATAAGTCGGGCTGGATATGTCTTCAACAAGATCTCTCCAAGCGCTTGCTAAGAACGATCGAAGCTCATCCTCGTCAAGCCGCGACGTTAAAGATCGTATGACCTTTAGAGTCGCCTTGATAGTATCCGGGATCTCGCCATTGCGGACCTCATATTTCAATGAACTCCATATCTGGTCAACAAATGGAACAACACTTTGCTTAGGATGCTCATATTGTACCAAGCACGCGTCAAGCGTCTGTAAAATGTCGACCTTAACTGCAACAGTCACCGCATCCCCTTGATCAAGCTTATTAATGAGATAGGGTATCGCATGGTGAGCCACGCGGTAATGGGCAGCAAAGCACGATCGCACGGCGCCCTTTAGGTCATCGGCGGTGATACCTGAAGGCGCAGCTGTCGATCGTAGAGAAATAGGGAAATAAGCTGAGAATGTCTTGAAAACTTCTAACGTAATATCTTCCGAGGGAGAGAAATTTTGCAAAAATATTTTCAGAGTCTCAAACCACTTCATTAAATTTTGCGGATCCCTTTCGTTCCTGCACAGGTCCAAGAGACTGGTCATAAATCCGCACGTATTTCCATGGCTATATTCAAGGTCATTGGCCACGGCAGGATCTTGGAGCAAGCTAAGAAATAATTCATAGAGCTCCAAGCGTGTTACCGGCGTTTGTAGTTTAAAATCGTCACCTAACTTGCAGACATTTGTGATTATATCATTTCCTAGAGTTGGTTGGAATGACTTCATGCTAACCAAGTGCCTTAAAGCTTTAGCAGAAGCTGTGACACCAGCTCGATGGTCGCTCGAGAAGAGCGAACCAAAGAAGGCGACCAAGAGTTTGACTTGCTCTGGTTTCAAGTGCACATCTCTCTTCTTAAGAACCCCAAGGGTGCTAGCTAGAAAGTCTAGCGCCTTTGCACGGGAAATGAAGTTATCGTCGTCGTTTGAGTCATCACCCGGTTGAATCCAACG
Source organism: Daldinia sp. FL1419 (assembly GCA_025201765.1). Taxonomy (NCBI): domain Eukaryota; kingdom Fungi; phylum Ascomycota; class Sordariomycetes; order Xylariales; family Hypoxylaceae; genus Daldinia; species Daldinia sp. FL1419. Next base: position 50,849 of record MU623451.1, read on the forward strand.
GTTTATAGATGCGACCCACTGGCCGACGGCTATTCTGCTGTTCGCGGACTCTTGGATACCTTGGGAAAGGTGTTGGAAAGTCATTCTTATATTCTGTTGTGTCACGGGAGAACTTACCTATAGCCGCCTTTTCTGATATTGCCTGTTCTTGTTCATTCTCATCCGCGAGAACATACTGCAAGGCAAGATCGTCGAACTTGACGCCCGCCATTTTTCTTAATGAGAGGCGTCTATAAGCGGGCTGGCTTCTTTGAAGAATATCCCTGTAACGATTATCCTATTAGAAGATGCGGTGAAATCTGACCATGCGCCTTCACAGGTCTCGGAATTTCGAGAGAGGTAATATCGAGATGAGGTAACTCGGTACTTAAGTTGTTAATAAGTGAACCAACATCGGATAGAGCCCTAAGTTGGAGGTAGGTATACCTAGGTAGGTACGTAGATAGTTGACTAGATTAGGTTAACTAGGGAGATACTTCATAAAGGTAGCATATATCAAAGTCGAACCTAGGTACCTCTTAATTCCATTGACCTAATGACGAAATGCCCCGCGGCTGCAAGATGATCCGGCTAGATTGCTCTGGATGATTGCCGATTTAGGGCCAATTCCATAAGGAGTAAGAGGGGCAATCAATTTTTTCCAGGGACTTTTAAGACGGGTCGCATCAGCATATCAGCATATCAGCTTAGCGTAGTGGGGTTCCGTGAAATAATCCAGAGAAAAAAAAAACTTGGCTTCGACATCAACAAGCGACTCCGGATGTTTGGCCATGAGATGAGATCTATTAATTTACTTATTATTAGTCTACCTCCTAATTTAGTCGCTCATTCCCCATCTTCTTCCTCGAAGAGATATATACATAACCGTACAATTCGCAATTTTTCATTATCATTATTGTTATTATCAAGTTTTCAATCACAAGACCTTTGCCATAAGCTTAAAATCTTTTCTGAACGAGGCCTTGCTTACGTTGACTTACACAAGCTACACACGCTACGCAATCTGCACAAGCCGCGACTCTCCCTCCGTTTATCAAATCGCGGGGCACCAAAAGTATTTGTAGTGGGGCAGGTACGTCGAAATTCACGCGGCCCTCGTCCAGTATTATATACCTACCAGGTACCTACCTATATATATCACATCCCATTCCTTATACAATTTTTATATTTCCCATCTTTTTGTAATAATATATCTCATATACTATATTCATCTTTATAGAGACCCAAACGAACCCATCAGCTAATTAGTCTAGACCACTTCTTACCGAACAATGTCTACGCAAGACGTACCAAAGACCTGCAAGGTCGTATTAGCAGAAACCATCGCCAAAGGTCTCCTTGCTGAGGTTAAGGATACACTAAAATCTATCCAAAAGGACAACGAAGGTCAACCTACTCTGGTCGCCTTCCTTGCCAACGACGACCCGGCAGCTATCAAGTATGCCGAGTGGTCGAAGAAGACTTGCGAAGAGAAGTAAGAATTCACATGCTCTCAATGCAGTGGGCTACTTTTTGCTCACTTACACTGGGGGCATAATGCTTACTGATATTTAGCGGCTTTACCTTCGACCTACGTCAAGTAGACAAGGATAAATTGGAAGAGGAGATTATGAGCGCCAATGAGGATACCAGAGTAGACGGAATTATAGTCTACTATCCCATCTTCCCTGGCAACCCAGCTCATGACCGCTACGTGCAGGAGACTGTCTCCCTTTCCAAGGATGTTGAGGGCCTCTGCCATAAACATATCTACAATATGTACCACAACGTCAGGTTCCTGGACCCTCCCCACAACCTGAAGAAGTCTATTCTACCCTGTACCCCCTTGGCCGTGGTCAAGATCTTGGAATACCTTCAGATTTACAACTCCATCCTGCCCTATGGAAACCGACTTTTTGGAAGGACCATTACAGTCATCAACCGCTCCGAAGTCAATGGACGACCGCTGGCCGCTCTGCTTGCCAACGACGGTGCCACAGTGTACTCTGTCGATATAACAGGAGTCCAGGTCTTTACTCGTGGCCAGGGTATTAAACAGCCTCGACACCAAGTCCAAGACAAGGAAGGCTGGACATTAGAGCAATGCATACCAATCAGCGACGTCATTATTGGTGGTGTCCCCGCAGAACAATTCAAGGTGCCAACGGAGCTCATCCGCGATGGAACTGTCTGTATCAACTTCTCTTCGTTCCGAAACTTTGACGGACCAGCCATCAAGGAGAAGGCGTCGATTTACGTGCCTTCAGTTGGTAAGGTTACAATCGCAGTGCTACTGAGAAACCTTGTGGTATGTAATCCATCACTCCCATGGCCTACCCGATATCCTAGGACATACTAACCCCAGCCTAGCGCTTAATCGCAAACAGACCTTCAACTAACAAAGACGGATCTACCGACGAGAGCACACAGAAGGCTAAGAGCGAAGCATTTGTAGACGGTTAAATTTATAAAGTACAAACTGATACCCCGATATCTCATATACCATTAGATCTCATTGTTAGAGTTGCATGCCCGAGGCGTGCTCAAAAAGTTATAGGTCTTTGATTCAATAATAAGTTATTACAGCGTCTTCTCTGACTTGGTATTCGTGCTGATAGCCTCCTATAAATTAAACTCGAACTGTTGCTTCAATCATGAAAGAGGAAACGCACTCCACTGTTAGGTGCAAAAGAGCCTCTAGATTGGTAGAAACTTGATGAACCCCTATTTTTATACTGACCCGTAACTCGAAGCCGTATATTAATAAAACGAATGGGTTATACTATTGTAAGCATAATATAAACACCTTACTACTCTAATGACATACACATCACACATGCCGCTATTATAAGCAATCCAACTAACTACTGTACCTTGGTAATCCCTAGAAAGTCATTTAACATCACTTACACCTTTTTCCTATTTCACGCAAACTTTCAAGTTTGAAAAAGGAAATCGAAAGGATGGCTTCATTTTATCATTGATAGTCAACAGTCAGTTTCCGACACCCACTATATTCGTATCGCACAAAGGTAAACCAAAACACGATCCCACGGCACACCCCTCCCTGACAACCTAAGACTTCTCCGTAGTAACCCCTTTCAAACTATCCCGATCCCTCTCATCCCAGATCGCCCTCTCCAGCGACGGATACACGATATCCGCATCGCCATCCAGCAAATCATCCGCATCCGCCAACTTCCAACCCGCCCTCTTGAACCTGCGTCGCACCCCCTTCGTCATGCCTATAAGCCGTATCTGCACCCCAAACCCGAGCTGCCGACGAATGTCGTCCTTGAGCTCGGCTAGGGCGGCGATTCCCGTCGCGTCGATGAACGGCACCATGCCGAAATCGAGAATCACGACGGCGAGCGGCATCTGCCGCATAACGACGCCCCGCGCGACGCGCAGCCGCTCGAGACGCCGCTCCGCGGCCACGCTCCACAGTCGCTCTGCGTCGGCGCTGTAGTGCGGGTTTTGCACCGACGGGTACACGAGCTGTATCGCCTCCAGCGCGCTGATCTTATTCCGGTTCGCGTTCGGGAAGAACAGCGAGTCCGCAAACCTCACCACCACCGTGTCGTCGGGTATCGCCGGCCCGCCGATATTCTCCGTCACCCCGCTCTGCGCGATCTGCGTCGCGATGCGCGCTAGCGGCTGCAAGGTACCCGAGCAATCGGCCGTCTGGCTGGCGTGCATCGAGGGCCGGACGAAGGCCGACCGCAGCAATGTCCATGCTACGCTCCACCCGGCGGCGGCGCCGATGCCGATTTCCGCGGACACGAAGATCGTTACCCAGAAGGCCACCATGCACGCGACGAAGTCGGCGAGGGAGATGCGCCAGTACCGCCATATCAGGGAGAGGGGGCCGAAGAGGTGGATTACGGCCATGATCTGCCAGAAAGAGGGGGCGTTAGCAATATGGTCCGTGTATAGTTAAGGCGTAGGCTTACGATGATGGCTGCTAAAGTCGATTTGGGAAGCCAGTAGAGAGCAGGCGAGAACACGTATAGCGTCAAGATGATGAAGCCCGCGGTAACGACGCCGTTTAGGGGGCTCCTGACGTGACACTCCGAGTTGACGGCTGTTCGAGAAATAGCTCCACCGACTGGCATAGCACCAAAGAACGAATTGACAATGTTAGTAACACCGAGGTAGTTGAATTCCTGAGTCTGGTCGATGGCGTAATGATTCCGACGAGCGAACGCCTTGCCGACTGCCTGGTGTTCGAGTGTACACGCGACCAAGGGGGCAATCGACCGAGCCGCGACCTTGGCGAGCAGGCTGGCGTCAGGGGCTTTGGGGTGTTGGATGCCGTTGGTATCGACTTCGCTGATTGCCCAGAGATACTTGTCGCGGTCTTTATTCACGAGGTACGAGATCAAGGTAAATATCACCATGACGATAATCGCCCTGCTGCTCGAGATATACCGGATAGCAAAGTGCTTGTTGCCCCATGTCTTGCCGACCTTCTCGAGCGCGAGAAGGATAACTACCGTTCCGAAACCGACTCCGCAGGTTGGCCCGTCCCAGTGCGGGAGACGCTTGAGCGCGTCGCCGAGCTGGTTGAAGGCGCCGTCTGGCCCGTTGCTGAGCCCGACTAGGGACCCGACTTGGCCCATGCCGATGACGAAGGCTGTGGCGGAGATGAAGCCGGTGAGGACGGGGATCGAAACGTAGTCGAGCAGGAAACCGAGGCCGAGGAGACCGATCAGGAGAGACCAGATGCCGACCATCATGGCGACGGCCGATGAGATGTCGGTGCGGGAGTATTCGTTCTGGAGATCGCGGATGATTTCTGCGGTTAGTAGACCTAAGATCGAAGTTGGACCCGTTGATAAATCTGTGCTTTGATATGAGTATGGCTTCACTATATTGCTGTGTGGTTATAAATTATAATATCGGGAGCATCTTACCCTTTGATGTCCCCATAAACACCATCACGGCAGCAGGAACCCAACAAGAGTACAGCCCATTCTCAATCGGAATCGTTGCGATCTTGGCATATGCTAACCCCTGAGGGATGAGTAGGACTCCGATGGTGAGACCAGCCATAAAGTCTTGAATGAGCCACGATGGAGAATACCGCGGCAGCCATTGCAGGATGGGAAGCTTGTCGACAAGATACTGTTTAGCAGCAGAAGGGAACTGTCGAGGTGCGGTGCGAGCGAACTTGGCTACCCGGTTAAGGGTAACATCCGTCCGAATCTCCTCCTTGATGATGTTTTTCACAGTTGTAACCTGGCTCTCCATGGTTGGGAAGAAGGAATCGAGAGACTGGAACTGATGAATTGTGTCTTTAGATTAATGCGGCTGACCTCGACATAGATATTAATATAGACACTAGGCTCGAGTCTATAGGGAGCCTGTCTCTATACATGATACATGATACATTATACGTTATGTTCTCTAATCAATAAACCTCACAGTGTGACTTCCGTAAACAGAAGGTTCCATGATGATACTCTATCACGGAGACGACATCGTCCTCGACCCAGAGAACCTATCACTTCCGCGACGATCATACCCTCCTTCGGCTCATTCTCGCCACTCTGTCGGTATTATAGGAGAGCCATCTTCGAGTTATCGACCTCCTTTTCTTTCTACTACCTTCTCGTGAAAACGGCAGAGCGAAGGGAGCACAGCATAAGTCACACTTGATAGACCACGCGGGGGGCACGGGAGTGGTCTAGGGTACGGATCCGGGCACTCAGGGGAAAGCGAAAGAGAAAAGACTCCCATTCACCACTGCTGTGCGAGTTCACTGCGCACGCGAATCTGAGAGAGGATTAGGCGCCATTTCGTGGCTAAATGCAACTGTAGGCCAGTGTTAGTAGTCGATCCGTAGCCTTGGGGGTGACAATGCCGTCCAGAAAGCGATATAGCGACGCGGGGTAGTTTGACTGTATGTGGGACGTTGGAGCAGGTATATTGGAATTAGACGGGATATCTCTGCTCAAAAATAGAAACAAGAGATTCGTGATCTACCTCCTATCCTGGGGTCGTTCAGCGAGCCAATCAGTGCCAAGAAATGCTTGTTCGTTCCAGCGGTTAGAATCGCCGTCACGCAGCTATTTTGTGATTATAACATACCTACCTAGGTATGAATGGATTCATCTCGAGGAGAACTTCACATTAATTTCGACGATTCCTTGTGAAGATCTCTAGAAATAGCAAATATAGAGGGTATAGGTCTTATTCTCATTCTACCTGGCAACTGTATATAGATGAGATGGGTAAGACCCCCCTGTGCGTATTGATACCTGCTATCTACTGTGGTATCCATGCAAAACAGCTCACAGGACAACTTGATTCAATTCCGCGGATGTGATATACCTATACCTAGGTAGGTATTATATGCGCATCTCGGTCAACCTTATACTATTTGAAATGCGGTTGATCAGCATTGACTAGACGTCTTGATCAGATCTCTTGGCGTTCTATAATCTTGAAAAGCAATCCCAAGTCGTCGGATCGCGGCCGTGCAATAGCAGGCCAAGGGATTGGCATGCTTGTAGCCACGCTCGCAATGCGATTCACGTTGTAATCAAGCACGGTGCCTAGAGTCTTGGGACCCGTGTGGCTTGCATGCGTAGGAAACAAACGGGCTACACGATACGTTGCCGTATAACCGGGGTATATTTCTACTGCCGGAGGTTTTGGGTCGACGATGCGGCCAAGCAACCTTGGAACAGCGCCACGGGTTCTAAAGTTTCCCCTCTCGGTTAACCTACAAGGGTAAGAGAAAGCTTGACACGTACCAAGCTTTGCGTGCAACGGTAGTATTGCATGGACGAGACCTGGTAAATGTGGTTATGTGGCTTGCTGCTGAATGCCAAGTGATAGGCGTTACTAACCTCTATCGATTCCATCACGATCACACCAACTCTTCTCTTCTTTTCTTCTTTCCTTCTTTCCTTCTTTCCTACTTTCCTTAGTTTTATTTCTTTCTGCGATGTGATAGTTACCTACCCATATTCGGCTTCTCCTCTTGTTTAAAATAGAAACACGACTTCGTGCAAAAAGGCCAAAACATCGACGATCCCAGTTCGGGGGTATGAGCGGCAAGGAACGTGATAGGCTGGTGAGTACCAATTGCGACACAGCTACCCTTCACCTACCAGGCCTACATACCCGCCCCTACTGGATGCCGCAGTAACTTTCCTAACTGGTAGATAGTATATACCGTTATGCTGCCGTAACACGGGGGGATATAACGGAATGGGATATGATTGAACAGTTCGTACTGCTACTCTTCGTGCCGTAGGCCGGAATTCGTAAGCGCCTTTCGGGGTTTATTCCTAATTTAATGTTACCCTCGTCGGGTCTGTCATTATTCGAGAAGATACCTATACAAGGCGACACCTCTAGGGGCGGTCGGTTCGCTTCCCACGAGTCTAGACTAGGACAGCGTTGCGATTGGATACCCTCGAGTCTGCTGCGCAATGCGTAAGCCTATAACCAGAGACAACATCTTTGTAATGCAGCCTTCCTCACCCCTTTTGAAACATACCATAACGTAGTTTAGTATCATACTTCGGGGGGTTTTTTTTTCATTCATTCTTTAAAATATAAGGACGATCGGTTTGTTTATGTTTGGTGGCGATACTCGGTGTAAGTAAACTGTCGATACGGCAACACACAGGCGCATGAATCCTCATGTCGTGCTACGAGACCGCTTGGACTCGATAGCACACTGTTCAATACTTACTTATATAGGTACGTACCTGGCGCTTTTGGATATTCTTGAATCTTGTGGGACTCATCCATGTAGGAATCAAATCCGGGACGTATGTTTCGACAAAATCTCAACGTGGAGTCCGTAAGGCATAAGCCAGCTCCCAGACTCCCCACAGCGGGCTAGTGAACCGCCTTGCCGTGCTTCCGCAGCCTTAGTCTCGATGGTGGAGGCTCTCAGATTTTCTTCATCTCGGGTTTAGTGGCATGGTCAGCTGGACATTTCTCGGCGATCTAGGGTGTTCTTTTTCCTGGTCTAACAATACAGGAAGAATTTGCACGGTAAGTTTAGGGCAAATACTGCATAATAGCTGTGTAGCCTCAATATAAAATCAGGATTATAATCATTTCATGCACAATGCCGTATGTATTCCGAACTCTGAGCAGGCGGAAGCCGACCTGCCGAACGCGATCCCAGGTAGGAAGGCAGTTGTAGAATGAAGCCGAGAAGGCTATCATCTAAGGGATGTGCTGAAGAGCCTTTATTGTATCATTCCAAATAGCTACTTGTGGTGACGATGGGTATTGTGGTCGGCGATTATGTTTGTCAATTCTACACCTCGTGTTTCTGACCGCCAGAAATTCCAACTAGAATTGCATCGGTTCTCCAATCGGTGGTTCTTACAACGATCCTCGTTTTAAGTAAAGGAGATCTTTGGTTCCTTAAGTCGGTGAATTGAGTAAGGCTTCGTAAGGCTTCGGGTATACCTAGTCACCCGAAAAGGATCAGAAGCGTTTGTGCTACCGACGTATTCCCAAGTATTGGCTTAGGCGCTTCCTGGCAGGCGATGAGTAGGTAGAAATGCAACGGTATGTTTATGAGCAATAATACGGCTGAAGAATAAAATTTCTTGAGTATGATGGGTGGAAAAGCTCCGCACCGGAAGGCCTCCGGATTCTATAGTGTCTTGGATTGAAAAGTGTATCTATTTATTACAGATGTTTCAGCCTCAAGTGCAGTTTCTCTCAGTGAAAAATGCTTTGGATTAATTAAAATTTGCATAAATGTGCATATGTATGGTCTATTAATATCATTCCATGCGTGAAAACTAGTATTAGGTATAGGTATTGTATTCTCCGTCGACACTGATCAAGATATTTGACTTATATGATGCGTAGAATAGCAAGCATTTTTGAAAATATGTGTTCAAATAAGCTAGATGCTACAAATAAATAATCCTGAAAGGGTAAAATAGGTAGATTTAATTACAAAACCGGTCCCGTAAAGTTGGTTAGGAATATTGAAGGCAGTTTTACAACTCGTTATCCTTGAATCCCGTCTCTTTAATATCGGGAAGAGTGACTTCATCCTTCTGCGCGCTCTGGACTCTGTTCCAGAAGATTTCACCGTTCTCCGGGTCGTCGTGGAATAAATGGTCGACAACCATCTTCTTAGGTGTCTCACCCAACCATTGGAAGAGGGAGAAATCTCTAAACTCATCTGCACGGAAGACTTCTAACATTTCGACAGGCTCATCACCGATGTTCTCGACAAAGTGACCGTTGTTCGCCGGTACAATACCGACATCACCCTGTACATAGTCAAAGGTTCGAGCTGTTCCCTCGGCGGCGAAGACTGTGACACGCGCTCGGCCTTTGATGAAGAAGCTCCATTCGTCGGCGTTGGGATGCCAGTGCATCTCGCGGATGGCACCGGGCTGGATAGTGACGTGAGCTGCTGCCACTGTTTTCGAAATTTCAAAGTTCTTTGAATCCGTAATTCGAACCTCACCTCCGCTAGTCTTGTGAGGTTCCTGATCGAGCATTCTATGAACGAAGTTGTACTTTGATTTCTTGACCCCCTTGCCTGTCGGCTTTTCTTCTTCGATTGAACCGGGCTCTCGACCTTGGAAAATATACTTCTCGCCTTCAGGGAGGTGCTTAAACACTTCAGGGGCTAGGTTGAAATTCTTCGATATTACTGACTTGGGAGTGTGCGCTTGTAACATGTTAGCTTCAAGCCTATACGATAGGATTATATGTAGCACATACCTAGCCAATCAGATAGAATGAAGGTAGATTCCTCAGAAAAATTGCCATCGTCGAAGATCAAGAGAAATTCGGTACCGTTTTCGCCTAGTCCTTGAATGGAATGAGGTATGCCGCTTGGGAAATACCATAGGTCTCCCTTCTTGAGGTCATCGAAGAAGTTGCCGCCTTCGTAGTCAATGGCAGTCACGCGGGCCTCGCCGTCTAGGATATACGCCCATTCGGCTTCTTTGTGCCAATGTAACTCTCGAATCACACCCTTATCGAGGCGCATATTCACGGCAGCCAGTTCCACACTGGCGCCTAATTCGCGGACGGTAGTTTGCCGTGTCCATCCTCCCTCTTCGATACGTATATGAGAATCGGCAAAACTCCAACGCAAGTTCTGTATATTTCCATGATCCGTACTGGGAGGTCGCACCAGGTCCGGAGATTGGCGCGATCTTTCACGATTCCAAGGGCCAAGAACGGATGTTCCAAGTCCATTGCGGTAAGGAAGCGGATCCAACCCCTTCCCTACGGCGTCGACGGCGCGATCGTAGGGGTCCTTATAGTCAGGACTATAAGGCGACTTGTTAGTCCTTTTGGTGTACTTTGGAGGTAGACCAAGACCAGCTGCGAGGTATTGGCGAGGGCTATCGTCTACGGGAACGGCAAGACCGGAATTGCTCAACGCGAGGCCCGTGACTAATAGTTGCAACGTAGAAAAGCCTTGGTGATGCATTTTGAAGAACGACTAAGGTTAATTGACTTATAAGTGTTTGGTCAATTGATCAACGAAGCTAAGATTTAGAAATTGGCTAATAAGAAGTAATTAAACCTTATTAGTTAGCTAATCTCAGACGTAGAGATGGAGATAGAAAGAGCGAAGGAAGATAGGTAGGTAGACCGAAAAAAAAAAAGAAGAAAAGGTATAAGTCAAAGTCAAGGGAATGAGCGTCATAGTTAAAAACAATCACCTTAGAGAGAGCTTCGCACACCATTTTCAAGCTTCAAGCTTCAAGGTCTCAATCAAGTTACCTTACAAACCTGGTAATCCACCACCGCATTCGCATAATCAAAAATCAAACCGGGGTTTATCAATACCGAGCGAATACCGAATCTGCTCCAGCGTATTATAACTAACCGGTTAGTTAGGTCAAGCTGTTTAGCTCTAGAACGCCCTATAGGGCTTTTGCGAGGGGAGATCGTTACATAGATAATAGGTGTGATTGTGCCTGCATTCCGGGGATCAACCCTCAGGGCTTATAGCGCCCTGAGGATAAGGCCCTGTAAAGCCCTGTAAAGCCCTTTCTATCCGTGCTACGTCCATAATACCTACCAAAACTAGCGACGCTAAGTTAACCATGCAGCCATGTTAAGTCGAATTAAGGTATAAAGGTGGAGAAGTAAGTGCCGTATGCCGAGAAATAATAAAAAGAATAATGGGCTAAATGTGAAAGAATATGGATTACGTCAAAAATAGCGTTGTTCTCCCATATCATAATCAATACCTAGGTTAGGTAACCTAGAATTTACATAGAATCTTCAAGTTAGAAATATGCACTTCCGCGCTTACTCGGCCCCAAGATCTAGGGTCGTTTACAACACGCACGGGCGACCGCAGCTGCATACGTAAGGTACCTACCTACCTAGGTAGTAGGTACATCCTTACTTACATGTAAGATACCTATGCGCCTTGGGCAACTACCTTACATAGGTACCTCCCTAGTATAGGTATCAGGAGTATTTTGGGAAAAGGAGGCAGTGAAACCACACCGGACATTGACATTAGCGTTTCTCTATGTTTTCCTGCCTATCTGGGATTCACAGCCGGACATTCTTCACTTTCCCCTGTCGAATAACCGTTGAGCCGTTGAGTATCAACCATTGGCGCTTTATCTATGACGTTGGTTCCAAACCGGCGTCATTCAAATAACACATCGATGCACTGTCCCGGGACGGGAACACGGCAACTCTCATTTCCACCTTCGTTATAAGTTATAACAAATAAACAAACACACACTCTCTCGTACAATTTTATTAGTTATTACTATTTACGTTATAGATACTCTCAGACCGCTTCAAACCACGATTTCTTATAGAATACCTACCTATATAGATCCCCGAAACCGCGTCCCGCCGTTCGGCATTCGGATCCAATATCAATGGCATCCAATGGTTATAGCGTAGCACCCAACAACCCGAGATCAAATGTGAGAGGTGATGAGGAACAGCTCCCTTTGCTCGACACGGGTCACGGGACATCTAACTCGGCGAGATGGTGGAATCACATAACGGCGGATGTGCGCCGCGACTGGGCTGACCTGATCTTGCTCGCCTGTTATATCATTACTGGTATGCTTGATAGCGCATCGATATCCACATGGGGGTCGTTCGTATCGATGCAGACGGGTTGGTCACTTATCCCATAAGCACTACTATTAAGCCTTGCTAAAAGGGCATATATAGGAAACACAGTATACTTCGGTCTCGGCATTGCCGCACCCCATGAGTCGACGCGATGGATCAAGTCAGGGACCTCGCTCGGGTGTTTCTGTATTGGGTCCGTCTTCTTTAGCTCTCTTCACCGGATGCTATCGCCGTCACCCAAGAGGCGCTGGATACTCTGCGCTTCTTTCGTTATTCAGACGCTGTTTGTAGCCGGTGCTGCGGCTATCCTGACTTTCGGACCCCAATCCGATAGCGAGTCGAAGAAGGAAGCTATCGACTGGCCTGTGCTCGTCCCCATTGCCCTGATCGCTTTCCAGAGCTGTGGTCAAGCGGTTGCCAGTCGCGCGCTCAAGTATAATGCGCTCACTAGTGTTGTCCTAACTAGCATTTACTGCGACTTATTCTCCGACGCTGCGCTACTCGCGCCGCATAACCCCGAACGAAACCGTAGGGTCGGCGCGCCTGTTTTGTTACTCATCGGTGCTGTGATCGGTGGACTACTAGCTAGGAGCGCGGTTGGTACCGCCGGTGTGCTCTGGATTGCCGCGGCTTTGAAGCTACTGGTTGTTTTCTCGTGGCTACTATGGCCAGCAGAGCAGGTAATAAGTGTAGCGCATGTATGAAGTTTATATGTGTGCGTCGTAGATAAAGTCTTGCCGACGTTGCGAAACTCGCTATGAAATACGCATTATGGGCCATGTATTACTACTGATAAACATATTACCACCGAAGTTTCAATATGCTACCTGGTTGCGTGAATAAACAGAAACGAGGCTCGAAACCTGCATACTACTATAAATATGTTACGAAACATGAAACCAGATCGCACATAGATGGTATACGGCTACTAGGTAAATCTAATGATAACCAACAGGATAAAATCAAAATAGTAGACTATATGCTTGTCTTGAGAAATGTCTATATCATGCGGGCTCTATCTGCGAGTAGTATCCTGATCTATCGTCCCTTCTTGTCGGAGCATTCGTGTCGACTGCTGTGGCTTCTCAATTTTACCGACGATGCCAGTACCGCGGAAATACATAGTGACGACGACCGCGCAACATAACGCGAGTGCAAAGTTGAACCAGATGCCCGCTCGTAATCCGGCCAAAGATGCGGGCTCCCAAGGCTGGATTTTACCCGAGGCCTCCACGGGAACCCCCCTGTCTCTTGCCATAACTGCGGTTTGGATGGCTGTGGTGATGGCTAGCCCGATAGCTCGCCCAATTTGCCCCATCGCGTTGACGAGTGCGCCTCCTAACGCTTGATCATCTTGAGGTAAAGATTTGGAGGTGAACAAAGTCAGCGTCGGCCAAGTAATATCAGCGCCAATGACGGAGAGGATGAAAGCCGGGAAGCCGTACGCAAAATAAGACGTGTCGGGCGGAATAGGTATCGAAAATAACAAGCAGGACACAGAGACACTAAGATTTCCAAAAAGAAGCAACATCCAAGTAGGAATTCGAGAAATGAGGTGGCTTACGACGAAGGCAGTGATGACCCCGGAGGCCCCCGTAGGAATAAATCGATAGGTCGTCTGCAACGCGCCGAGGGCTTGGTAGTCTTGGAAGATGAATGTGGCGGAGACGATCAAGTCGTTGAAGGCGGCGAAAAACAAAGCCATGATCACCATAGCCGCGCTGAAGCGAGCATTTCTAAACATGGACACCTTCATGAGTGGCTTGGTCGTCATGTGCTTCTCTTGATACCACTGCCACCCGACGAAGATGCCAAGAAGCAGCACGGAAATGACGATAAGCAAGTAAATCCAGATGGTATTCCAACCGACGACATTACCTTCGGTTAAAGCGAATAATAATGCCAAGATTGAAACGGTAACAAGAGTGCCGCCTGTCCAGTCCACAGATTTCAGCGATGCGAATCCGCTTCTTCCAACTGTTAGACGTGGCGGCGGCAGAGGTATAAACAGTATACCCGCGAGCGTAACAGCGATCGCGAGCCCGCCCGTGGCTCCAAATACCCATCTCCAGTTAGCAAACGAAGCGATAAAACCACTAATAAGATTTCCAAAGACGCTCCCGAGCGGTGCGCCGGCAGCTTGGTGAGATATTAGTTGCAAACTCACGATAGTTTTCAGATGGAGACAACTTACCGTACGCACTAAAAGCATAATTCTTCGCCTTGCCAGGCGGAAAAGTCACGCCCAGAATCCCAATGGCCGTCGGAACATTGGCGGCGGCACCCTGCGCCCTTGTTAGATACGGTCCACGCCTAGAGATGTTATACGGTATACTCACTAGTCCTTGCAAACCTCGAAAGACGTTGAAACCTATCTCATTAGGTATAAATGGGTTGATAATCATCGTGACCGCAACAAAGGCGCTCCCCAAGATGAAGATGGAGCGTTTGCCGTATATGTCTGCTATGCGACCCCACAGAAGCAAGAAGCATCCGAAAGTGAGCGCGTAAGAAGAAACAACCCATTGCAATCTACTTTCAGGGATACTTAAATCTTGGCCGATCGTCGGTAGAATAATGACGACGGACTGAATCGAAAGAGTCTGAAACCAATTAGCCAAGATACAGTTTGGTCTTTAATAGCGACGCCGCTTACATTCAGAAAACTCGCGCCAGTAACCGTTGCGACCAATGCAATGCATCTCGCCTTGGAAAACGGCAAACCCGGTTTAGCTGCGCCGTCGTCATCCTCGGGGCCGCTTTCCACCGCCTGGCGCGATGGCGGCGAGTCTTCCATCTCCGTGATATCGAAATCCCGGCGTCGTTTCTCTTCCATGTCTTCAACACCTTCGACATCCGCCACGGGATTCTGCCCAATCTCCAAATCCTTCGCCATCTTTTACGGCGGCAAGAAGCAATTTCGTCGCAACAATCCGGCCGAAATCCCACGGAATAAAGCAAAGCAGTAAGAACGACCCCCGGGCCGGGGATCGTTCATATACGGTCTGCAGGTGTTCCGCCATCGCGTGCGGGTAAGATGCAATGGCCTTCCCGTGGACAAAAACTGGACCAGTAGAACTCGGCAAGGCTTTTCCGAAAGCAATACCATAAACCTGGGGGACTATAGCACGCTTTTCCCCCTTACCCGACCAATCAACAACCTCGTACCGTCGAATCGAATCCCCCGCCAGTCTCGAAGAACGGCGTGTTACAGGGTCAGGCTCGCCGCCCCCCCCTTCCCCCAGGACCCGGTATCGGTTCCCCAGGGGGCTACGTTTCCCCGTGCAGACTGTAAATCTGCTGATTTGCTGCTGACCCCATGGGCTTTGCTGGGCGGGTTTCCTACCGGGTTAGTACCATAGTGGCAAAGGGGTATTTTCAACAACCATTGTAAAATTAAAACCGTTGTATTTGATGAAACGTTTCGGAGATTTAGAACCTCTAATTGGTTGAAATTGAAAAATAGTGGGGCCAGTTCTGAATTGAATTTTTAGGATCAAAATCGATCGTTGCAAATACTGAAAACCATTTTATTATATAAAACCGTTAAAATTTTCGAAATAGTTCTAATAAAATATCATAATTTTATTTTTAAAATATATAAAAATTTTAATAATTTAATAATTTTTTTTAAAAAAATAATATTATTATTAATATTATTTTATTTAATTTTTATTAAATTTAATTAAATATAAAATTTAATATTTTTAAATATTTTTAAATTTGAAATATATAATAATTAAAATTAATTAAACTTTTAGTAAATTGTAACGTAAAGTAGCTCAACTGTAAATGACGTAAATTGTAATTTGTAATTCGTAATTCGTAAAAAAAACTTAAAACTTTAAGGTCACGGATTTAAATCAGTCAAAAAGTCAAAAAGTCAAAAAGCCAAAAAAAAAAACCTTAAAATTTTCGAATTTTAAAATAGATTTGCCCCGCTTTTTGAACCAATCAAAGCTTTAGAATAAAAAATATACAATTATTACAAAATTCAAAATCGTTGTAAAATTCAAAACCGTTATAATGGTTATATTTAAATATCTGTTAAGGAATGCTATTCAAATATAAAACGATATTTTGATTTATTATGGTTGTAACAACCCCCCCACTGCCACTATGGTAGGTACTTGAGTACTTGAAATAGGCGCTGAAGAATTGGAATGGGCATAGGTCAATGTAGTAAGTACCTACCTATAGGACTTGTGGTTGATTTATCTAACCGCTCCGGATCCGATGGAACTTCGATTTAATCGAAAATAGCAAGTGGGGTCCCCAACTTGATAGGTAAAGGGAGACCCCGCGATCCGAACTTCCCAGGGACGATGAAACACAAACCCCTAATTTGTATGTATGTACGCCACTTTTCTTTTACCCCTAGCTCGGGGGTTTTGGTTTTGGTTAGTGTACTCAGCTAATGTAGTGTAGATGATCCGTTGTTGACATGTTTCGAAACATGCTGGCCTATGATTGATCGTGAAGGACTGAATGGTGAATTAGGCTGACAAGAGGTAAGTAATGCCGCGTATGGTTGTGTGGATAAGGGTTTGCGAAAAGCGGACAGAGCTGAACCTATTGATCAAATGAGGTCCGTAATTTTGATTGTGCGATGGCGCTGTTTCACGCCGCGCTGGTGCGATGATAGTGATTAGGTTGTCAGGTACGCATTCGCATCTATTGTCACTAAGCTTATTCACTACGACTATGCTGCTCAGAAAGTCTCTCTTTCTCCCATCTTCCCCCTTTAACTCAAACAAACGACTAAAATGTTCAGAATGTCCGAGTGGGATAAAGAATGCCATAGTTGAATTAGTTGAATTATGCATAGTGACCAGCACCCCTTTGTATTAACATCTCAAGGTGGATTTAGACGATGTGTATAGCGTGGAATTAAGATTGCACAACGATAAATTTATAGATGCTATGTTAAACAGGTGTAGCAGTGCGGCGTGCCAAAGCATATTGCATGCGCAACATGATTCTGGTCTGAATATATCCACAGCATGCCGGTACCTGCAAGCAACGTGCCCAAACTTGATGGTTTGGTCCTCGTCGATTATACACATATGCATACCGAATAACGAGCAAACGTAAAATCCAGCCAAACAATTTATTCGTGGTTTCTATCCTTGGTTTCTATCCTTGGTAAGCTTGGTAACAGTTGTTATCGTGTCGTTCCACTGAAGAATCAGCTAGCCAAGTCATACATATCGACGATAGGTCAAATGTAACAAACGGTAAACGTGACCGCAAGTCTCCGTCTGCATAAAGCTTGGGTTAAAACTCGAGGAATGACCTCGTCCAACAGTCCCGTGTAAACATGCTTTAAGGATCGCTGTTGTGTACACTACATAGCATGGATAAAAAGTACCAGGATAAGGGGAGAAGAACCATAGTCAGGTATTCGGGGCACTTCAATATAGACCAGTCGTGGAACCTTATCCTCCGGTAAATCGGAATGTTGGCAACTCTAACCTGAGGTACCTAGTAGTGCAGGGCATTTAAGATCCCTATCGATATGTAGTTGTAGCCGCCGTGGTCCGCACCTGAAACTCCAAGGCTGCAAGGCTCTTTTTTGGAGCTTTGTACCCTATCCACTATAGTGCCTTTTTAATCCATCGTATCATTATTTAACGGAGAGAATTCCATAGGAATAAAACAAACATTCTATTGCTTCTTTGACAAGGTGCATGCATCTCCAAAAGTTAGTCGTTGCTCTAATGTACATAGTACCTCTATACCTAGTAGGTACCAAGGTACAATACTTCCGTAAGGTACCTACTAACCTAACCGAAAAACCGGATGTCCCAATTGAACTATGATAGGCCACAAAGGAATCCCATGGCGGATCGCCAAGGGGATTGATATGCAGGAACAGCCGTACCTTTCTGCCTATGACGTGACGTAGACATTGTGATAATCCGATTTATGTCTGGCACTAAAGATTTCAGCAAGTCGCAGCATTTGATCAGATTAAAGATGCAAGCGCTTCCCCAGTTACCCAATGTATGTAATATTCGGATCTATGGAATACATTGAAAGCCATTGCATTAGGGCCTTTTGTTTCTTAGGTACCTGTCTCCCATTAGATTTACTGTCCTTTTCCCCGACCTTGTGTTCCATTCACTACTATGCATGTGGTCTAGTTATACCTATCATTTTCGAGTTCTGACGTAAATCCGTTTATATGCACTATATGGGTCTATACGATCCAACCGCCGCGTCGCATCAAACAGGGTTTACAACCATTTCATATGGAATAGCTATTCCTTACCAGGCCTCGATTGTCTCTACCTGGGTAATTCGAGGGCCTATGCCTTAGAAGCGTTCCTTAGCTTGGCATAAAATGGTCCCGACACCTGATGTGGGCACTGGTCTCTAAGCGACATGATTACAGTGACAAGGATCCATTTTCCCTGAAGGTCATACTGACAGGATTGATCAAAGCACAGTGGATTTGTTGAAGATGGATAGACGCGAATAATTAAAAGTCACTGTAGGAACCCACAGAAATGATTGTTTAGTTTAAGTACCTTTTTTTTCTAAAGTGTGTTGGACCTGAAAGGAAACAGAGGCTAAAAAGGAAACTAAAAAAGGAACTAAAAAAGAAACTAAAAAAGAAACAAACGCGATGCAGAAGCTGCTAGCCAGTGCTTGCTAAATTGGGAATACATATTGAATTTCATTGGGCCACAACACAAGGCCACACCCGTGGTATCATGACCATGTAACACCTGCAATTGGTTCGAATCTTGCAGCTCAGGAACAATCATGCATGTGGAGGCAACTACGTTCTTGAATATGGGAGAGTGGGGGAACCTTGAGGAGGCACGAGGTACCTAAGCAGCTAAGGTAGGCGCATACCTTGGCTCTTGCAATAACGCAGATGGCAAGTGACTCCCGTAGTGACTACCTAACTTGAGGTAAGGTACCTCATATAAATGCATACACATGCGTGTGTCAAATGAATCACCCTTTTTAGGGTTGCTCAGCGCTTGTGCATTACATATCAGTGATTTTGTAATCCCCCCTCAATAAACCTTTCATTTCCTATAATCACCCTTTTCTCTGTTTATCTCCAAAGTCATATTCTATTCTTCATTTCTCGATTCCTTCTTTTCTTCAACACTCCTTTCTCTTCTCTCTATCTCCTACGAACCTTCTTTTCACTACAGTCACTCATTCAGTCGTTCATTATTAACAAATCTAAAGGCCGTACCATCCTGACCTTGGATGGGCCAAGGTCCATTGATCCTGTCGACTGTCTAAACAGAGGAGTCCGTCAAAGGAAAACATCGGCAAGATTTGTCCTTAACTGCTGTAAGTAAGGTCTTTGATTCGAATTAATCTTTATTGTACCCTTTTGTGCCTTTGGTCTGGCACAT
This sequence comes from Daldinia sp. FL1419, assembly GCA_025201765.1. Classification (NCBI taxonomy): domain Eukaryota; kingdom Fungi; phylum Ascomycota; class Sordariomycetes; order Xylariales; family Hypoxylaceae; genus Daldinia; species Daldinia sp. FL1419. Next base: position 70,291 of record MU623451.1, read on the forward strand.
AAACACATCACATTGAATTCACTCCTTCGAGTCGTTTTGCACAAAGCCCATCCTATCATGTGCCCCCCTTGCCTGTCTAACACCCAGTTTATTCATGAACAATCGCTATTGTTCACCACCGCCCGATTCAAGAGAACACAGTCATTAGTTGCCCACTGCCCAAGGATTTAAGAACCAAAACTCCAGTTTACAGGCAAAAAGCTGCCTACTTAATCTTTCGTTCTATCCCTACATTTCTATCACTCTTTTGCACTTTATAATTTATTACCACTACTTACATATTTCTAATTATCATCCTGGTTTTTCTTCGTGTGCATATTCTTTGCCTTGTCAACCTTGTTTATTTCATCACGGAAGCAATCTTCCTAGAGTTATAGCTGATCCTAGACAGAGCCCATCGATACTAGTGTTCCTAAACCGTGGAAAGAGTCTGGAATCCCACATACAATAGTTGGCGTTACTTTCATCATGGGACTTTCAAAGTTCCTTACCGTTTCTTTTTTGGCCGCCCGCCTATTTTCTGGCGTTGCGGGAGCCGGCCTCTCGGCAACGACCGAGCTACAGGTGGGCGCTGCCGCCTCCAATTATTGGGTTGCCGATATCAAACGCCAAGGTGTGGCGGCATTCGGGCAACCCAACTACAAGGTTTTCCGCAATGTCAAGGACTATGGTGCCAAGGGAGACGGCACAACTGATGACACCGAGGCCATCAACAGGGCTGTTCAAGATGGACAGGACCGATGTATTATGCACTGTGATTCCCGAACCATCGCTCCAGCCCTTTTGTATTTCCCCCCGGGTGTGTACTCCGTGAGCAAACCGATTATTCAGACTTACTACACCCAATTTGTCGGCGATGCGCTCGATATTCCAACACTTAAGGCGACCGCGAACTTCGATGGAATAGCAGTCATCGACGCCAACCCTTACGATTATAATGTCGATCCAGCCGCAAATTGGTATATCAACCAGAACAACTTCTTCCGTCAAGTCCGCAATTTCATCATTGACATCAAGGACATGCCTATCAACAAGGGTGCTGGTATTCATTGGCAAGTTGCCCAGGCCACTAGCTTGCAGAACATCGTCTTCGAGATGAGACCCGACGCTAGTGAAGAGAACCAGCAGAAAGGACTGTTCATTGAGAACGGATCTGGTGGTTTCATGGCTGACCTTACGTTTAACGGTGGAGGCATCGGGGCTGACATCGGTAGCCAGCAGTACACGTCTCGAAACATGACGTTCAATAACTGCAACACGGCTATTCACATGATTTGGAATTGGCTTTGGCTAATGCAAGACATCACGATCAATGGTGGAAAGGTCGGTATTGACATGACCAGCGACAGTCTCGATACCATTAAGGTCGGATCATTGCTCCTTGTCGATAGTAAGATGTCAAACGTCGAAGTTGGTATCAGTACCCTTTATAAGACCAACAACCCGGACACCAATAATACCCTCATCCTAGACAACGTAGACATGACCCAGTCTGTTCCCACTGCTATCAAGCAAGCGAAAGACAACAGTACTGTGCTTGCAGGAAATCAGAAGATCGTAGGATTTGCCCAGGGTCGCCAGTATACCGGAGCAGTTGGAAAGGCTGTCCAAACCAACAAACAGAGCGTTCGCAAGCCTGAAGCTCTTCTAAATAAGGATGGGAAGATCTTTACGCGCGTTAAGCCTCAGTATGAGAACGTCTCGTCCGACAAATTCGTCAGCGTAAAGACGGCCGGAGCCAAGGGCGACGGCAAAACCGATGATACCGCAGCAATTCAGAAAGTTTTCGACGGTGCTAAGGAAGGAGATATCATCTACTTTGATCACGGCGCATACATAATCTCAGATACGGTCAAGATCCCCAAGAACATCAAGATTACCGGAGAGATGTGGCCCCTTCTTATGGCTACGGGCAAAAAGTTCGCTGACCAGAACAAACCCACACCTGTCTTCCAAGTCGGCGAGGCTGGTGATATTGGTGATGTTGAAATGTCTGATCTCATCATCGAAACCAAAGGATCTCTACCTGGTGCCATTCTTATGCAATGGAACTTGGCCGGTTCTGAGAACGGTGCTGCTGGTATGTGGGACGTGCATTTTCGTATTGGTGGGACTGCTGGAACCGAGTTGCAGTCTGATAAATGTAGCAAGAACGAAAATGTCACGACAACTGCTAGCCCCGAATGCATGGGAACTTTCATGATGCTCCACATCACACAGACGGGCTCGGCCTATGTTGAGAATTGCTGGTTTTGGGTTGCTGATCACGAGCTCGACCGCGATGACCATAATCAGATCAACATTTTCAACGGCCGTGGCGTCCTCGTCGAGTCACAGAAGCCTGTATGGTTTTGGGGTACAGCTTCGGAACACAGCATCCTATACAACTACCAGATTTCCAACGCCCAAAATGTTTTCATTGGAGTGGCCCAAACCGAAACGGCCTATTATCAGGGTAACCCCCAAGCTCCCGACGGCACCACGGTTCTCGAGGGCTTTTTTGATCCGGATTTTTCGAAATCCTGCGACGGCTCTTCAAAGAAGTGTGCTCGCACTTGGGGTCTTCGCGTCACAAACTCGTCATCAGTATATATCTATGGCGCTGGCCTGTACAGCTTTTTCGACAATTACGACCAGAAGTGCGTGGACGAGGAAAATTGCCAGGATAACATGCTCAGTATTGAGGACTCTACTGGAGTCCACCTACTTGGAATCAGTACCAAGGCCTCAGTAAACATGATCACCGTTGACGGTAAATCAGTTGCTCTTGACAAGGACAACAGAAACAACTTCTGTGCCGCTATTGCTAAGTTCGAAGTTGGTGCTGTACCAGGGAACCAGCCAGGCAATTCCGGAGACGGCTCATCCACAGTTCCTGCTGAAACTTCAACATCAGCCTCAGGAACGGTCCCATCCGGCTCCCCTGTATCTGGCCCAGGTTCCGGTCCCGGTCCATCGGATAGCAGCTCATCCGTCGTCGCTACAGAGACCCAAGTTACAGCTACTCCCGTGTCTACACCCACAGGCAGCTACGCCCAGCCTGGTGTGGATTCGAGTACCGAGACGGCAGTAGTAGAACCGGTGACCACACCACCATTACCGTCAGACACCCCAAGTAGTGGTACCGGCGGCGATAACTCTGCTGTCACGATTATTGTGACACAAACAGTGACAGCGCCGGGAGTGTGCTCCCAGACACCGTGAAGTACGGCTACTAGGAATAACACTACTCAGAGAAGTTCAACGAGTACCACCACTAGCACGACAACTGTTACTTCAAGTAGTTGTGCATCCAAAACGCCACATGTGAAAGATTCTTGAGATAAGCAGGGATGTCTATTCGGGAGATTTCTGATGGTGGGCTACATTTGGCGTCCTCAGTCCTATATATTCGTTTCTCTTGTGGCCCTAGAGGCATTTAAATAGGTATATCCATACTTGATTCGGGGTAGGCGGAAAAGGTTATTAAGGTAGTCAGTCCATGAGGAGGACCGGAGTTCAGATAAACGATAGGATTCATTTCGAGATACCACTTGGCACCCACGAGATTGGCGGTTTCTTGGGAAATGAAAATGACGGTTAATAAGACCTCAAGTTGCTAATAGCTCTGTATTCATGAATACCAAATATTGATTTTATTGCTTACGTCTGTATTTTTATCATTTCATAATGTATTCTTTTCGTTGCTTTGTGATAAGTACCTACATCCTCATATTAGGTAGCCTGGCAGGGTAGCATGTGTATCTCGGAGCCCCTTAATGGCAAATTGTGGGGCCCGGAACACCAATGATAAGAAATTGAAATCGTGGCTAAGCACCTCGCAGGGTACTTGGGTACCTCCGTTATGCAACGTAGGTAGATTAAACGTCATCGGTAGCTTTCTTTTCTTTCACCAAGGAAATATAGAATTTCCCCAAATTACCTAGGTTTAGGTACCTACTACGCTTTGCAGGAGAACGCCGTTTGATTTGAGCGCTTGGCTGCGTCTTGTCTTATTGTACTTTGTATATAAAGCACGTCATCATATACATCACGACGTTTCCCCAATCATTAACAAGCCTTTGCCAACGCGAATGTTGCCTTACCAATTATCATGACCGACGATAACATCACTTCTTCGCTAAGATCACGACAACAAGCCAGCATGGCCAGCATGGCTGCCGATAGCAAAATCAACGGTTCATCATCATTCTCAGACCATTCCGAGGGTCGATCTACGTATTCTTCTCCATCGTCAACGCGTACCTCGCCGTTCCTGCCGACTCCCCTCGAAACTGTAGCGTTGCTGGTGTACCCGACCATCTTGGCATTCGGCACGGTATTCTCGGTGATAAGCCCGCAGACGCGAGCGTCGCCGTACGACCCAGCGGGGCAATCGCACGTGGCGAGCGCGGCGCCGAGCTACTTCGCGCGCAAGGACAACGTGTTCAACGTGGTGTTTGTGAAGCGGGGGTGGGCGTGGATCAGCATCGCGTTCGCGACGTTTGTGCTGACGCACCCGGCGCTGGGCAGCGCGCGGAAGAAGGTGCGCGCGGCGGGACGCTGGGCGCTGGTCACGACCTGGTGGATGCTGGTCACGCAGTGGTGCCTCGGCCCGCCGATCATCGACCGGGGGTTTAGGTTCACCGGCGGCAAGTGCGAGGTCGCGAGGGAGGCGCTGTACGAGGGCACGGCGGATAAGGCGGATGTGTTCACGGCGGCGGCGTGTAAGGCCGCTGGGGGACGGTGGAGCGGCGGGCACGATATCAGCGGGCATGTCTTCTTGCTTGTGCTAGGGAGCTTTTTCCTCCTGCAGGAGATCGGGTGGGGGGTTTTCCGCGCGGGGAGGGAGGAAAGGTGTGTTGTCATGCCGGATGGTGCGGTGAAGGGAGCGGGTGTTGAGGCGGAGAGCGCGGAGGAGGAGGAGGAGGGGAAGTTGGGGGTAGGAGGGAAGTTCGCGATAGGGGTTGTGGTGCTGTGTTTGTGGATGTTGCTCATGACTGCCATTTACTTCCACACGTGGTTCGAGAAGGTTAGTTTGCTCCCTTTTTTCTTCGTCTTCCTTTTTCTTGTGTTTCTCGTAAAGGCTACGTCTTTGAATACGATTGCTGACTTCTACGTTAGCTAACCGGATTGTTGGTCGCTGCGATGGGCATATATCCCGTGTACATCCTCCCGCGATGGATACCAGGGCTAAGAGCACTCGTCGGGCTACCTGGTATATAATTTTGGTGCCTGCTCAAGCGAGGAAAGGAATGGATTAGGGCATCTTCTAGGCATTCGCGGCGAACCGCATAGCATCGCAATAGACTACGAGTTGAAAGTTAGAACAACAGAGTATTTGGTTATATAATTAGGGTTGTGGTCCATGAAAGGGTAATCTCTTCCAATCTATTTGTGCCCGCTCTGATTCTGGTTCCGGTTCCTTCAACTCTTCTCGTTCCAATAACTACATATAGGAAGCCGCCTCTCCGGGTTCAAAACGTTTCTCCAGCGCTGATTTTACTTCTAACATCAGTTTCGATTTTTCCAACGTCAGATTCCGAATAGCACGACCTAAATGTGGTGCTATGTGTGGTACCGATATAAGAGCTAGGGTTATTGATCCTGATCCTGACTCTGATTCCGATTCTAATTCCGGCCATGACGATATTCTCGGTCCTGGTTTTACCTATAGCGATTGAGTGCGGGTATATCTATTGAGAGTTATATGCCGAACTCATTCCCAGATTCATTCCTAAGGTCGTCCCCAGTCTCCCCCTTGGGATTGTTGTGCTCAGTGCCACCTTCGAAGATTCCAGCATAGGTAGCTAAGAGGTTCGAATATAGTATTAGCTACTATCTCTGATTCGCCAACTCCGTCATCAGGCGATTTCGTTGACTCAAAGTGGTAGTTAGGAAGAACGAAGTTCTCGAGGTCTGTATCTATATATCGCGCATAAATGACTTCTATTGGCACAGTATTGTCATTCTCTAAGATATCAGACGCAATACCCCTGGAAAGGAGTAGACTAGCGTTGGCAGCAGAATCACGATAATAGAGACAAGTCATGTTAAATTGATCCTCGATGTTTAATAAATCGGGCCTCTTATCTAAAAGCCACTAAACGACTCTTAGACGGGCCGGTTACCGCGTGATGAAGAGGAGTCTACCCGAAATTATAGCAGAGGTTTATATCGAAGTCCGTATCCTTCGCAATGACCTCCATAACTCTTTGCCGTTCTCTGGCCGAAACGTCTGTAAAGGACTATTAGTATATATTTACCTCGCAGTCAATAACATCGGTTTATTACCTCGTAAGACCACTCAGATTCATCGAAACGAAGTGCCAAATCAGCTTATAGCCCACGGATCCCCAGGTAACTAATTGCATGTGAGATTATTGTCTTTGAAGGTTAATGTGAACCTTGGGATATGGTGTTTAGGACGCCATCGTGCTGGGGTTGGGCCCGCCAGATACAATTCAATCGAGTAGCATTCATTTTCTCAATACCGGAAGGCTACGAACCCCGGCCCGGAGCCCTTATCACGTACTTGGTTCCGGAGCTCATACACCACCTCTAGGACAGAGGTTCGCCCTCGCGTTACAGCTAGCGCGGTGTATACCACACCTCCAGCTCGTGGAGTGGGTTCATGAAAGCTTCCGGAGCGAGAACATCCTGTTCTTTCCATCAAAGCTCGAGAGTAGCCCAGAATGCCAGAACAAACCACGAGAATTATAGAACTTTTCGGAGCCGTGGGTTCTCGATACGAGTTTAGCAGGCCAGAAATTTACTACTCTCAGACAGATGTCCCGCCCGTGATGTTTACCACCACCTGGGAGACAAGGCCAACCCATACGATATTTCAGCAAGATACATGACACTTATTCTCTGGGTGTAGTTCTACTTGAAATCGGTAAGTTCTATCGTCAGATACTTTAGCAAACTTGGCTCACCCTATTTTTAACTAGGGCTCTGGCAACAAGCAACGAGCCTTGAAAAGTCTGGATTATCCAAGATACGAGATACATAGCCCATCAAAAATCATCCCGTTCGAAAGGCAGAAAAACGCTCGTCTTTAAAAACGGGGGAGAAATATAAAAATGTGGTCCTAAAGTGAGTGTCTGCAAGACGAATTCCCCGTAGTAAATGACTCGAAAGAAGACTCGAAGCTACAACAGGAATTCCGGGCGTAGGTCATTAACGTGTTGGAAAACGCAGTTAATAACATCTAGGCCCAGAAAAGAATTTCAATCATCATATATCCGTTCATGATAGTTGGGTCGGCGGCTCTAACCTAGTTAAATCTCGACGCTAACCCCTTGACCCCCTGGCCCCTTTTTTTTCCTATCTCAAATTAACCATTACACTTTTACTTCACCAACACGACCTTTTGGTCGTTCGTTAAAAGCCGTTGGATTTATTTAGATATATAAGCCCCTGCGCGTAGTAACAGAGCCATCTACCAGTCCCAAGCTAAACCTACGTACTCGCATTGTGCTGCCTCCGTGAAGGGCCCTTGAGAGCTTGGCCACTGTAATATTCGCCTTGTTGGCTCTCCTTCGGAAGTTGAGGGCTGCCATCTCCCAGAACGTCCAATTTCCTCCAACGTGCTTTGGAAGCCTCTAGCCTTAAGGAACTCGACGTCAGGGTTGGGATCGAACGATCTTGCAAAGGAACTAAAAACGTCCAGAATATATTGCTGAAATGGTAGGTCGAACTCATCCCGCATGGGGAGGCCTTGACGAGCTATATTACCGAATATGTAGTACAGCTCTCCTGAATGGCATTTGAGATATTCACCATCGGGGTCGCCATGAGGATGGGAAGCTGTTTTTGGCGGCTCACAGGCATCCAGCCTCGGCCAGTCCGACAGTTGATACGTCCTGTTAAACTCGTAGAAGTAAACGGGGTGAAAGCGATTGTTCCGGAGACCACCGTACACGGTAGCCTGATCGCCGCATCGGAATATGCTATCCGTGACAAGGCGAGTCGCCATATTAAACAGAGCTAAGGTCTTATTCTCAATATCGGGAACAGGGAAAAGATCGGACGGCGGCACATCGTAGCCTTGGGATACTAGATACTCCGTCTCGTTCGTGGTTGTTGGGTAACTAATAAATGGGCCGCCGTCATCGCGAGTGGTTCCCATCATGATACGAACTGGGAGCGTGGGCCCTCGGAGCTGAAGTCTGTCAGATGTGAGGTACCTCCCGTCGACAACCGGGAACCTAGCAAAAGTGCTTAGGCTTCCTGCGAGAACGTGGGGTGATATAGATCGCAGGCAGTCTACTTGAGATGTGGCATTTGCGCAATTGGTTTCTTTCAAGATGGTATTTCCCAAAGCCTCGACTTCCTCGTCGATCGTGTAATACTTCGTGTAGCCCGTGCTGGGACTTATACTAGCAAGATTGCTGACGGGTATGGCCCCCGCGAACTTGCCGATCGACTTAGGGGATGCTATCAAGGCGTGGACACTCCCCGCGCCGGCGGACTGTCCAAACACGGTGATCCTGTCGGGGTCGCCACCGAAGTCCTTGATGTTCTTTCTTACCCACTCAAGAGCATTGATCTGGTCAGCAAGGCCGTAGTTACCGTTGGTGACGCCGTCTTTCAAAGCTAGGAACCCTAGGGTCGTGAGCCGATAGTTTACAGTAACTACGACAACATCGCCCCTAGATGCCAAATTGCCTCCGTCAAAGGTCGGATCGCTTGCGGCTCCATTGATAAATGCGCCTCCGTGTATCCAGAACTGAACAGATTGTCAATCATGTCTTTGTATGGTCTCCTTGGAGCACCACGGTAGTTCTTACCATAACAGGCTTGAGCTTTTTAGTATGTTCGGGCTTCGGAAGATAAGTAGTCCAGATGTTAAGAAACAGGCAATCCTCAGACCCGATATCCCCAGCCTGTACGCACTGGGAATCGTACTCCAATGCCGGAACTTCGCTCCCATTACCGACGTAGGGTTCGGAGTACGTGAATCGCTTGGGTTGGGGCGCATAGCGGACTCCTAGGAAGCGGAAACTCAAACGATCACGGTACCTAAGTGAGACCGTCAGTTTGTCAATGCATAACCGTAGGTCGGTGGCGATAGTTACCCTGTAAGGGATTCGTTGTTAGACTTTACAGTGACCTGCCATCTCTCGTCCGTATCCTGAGATGTCACATCGGAAAACGGTGCTGACTGGGAACATAGAACCGGGAGCTTGGTGTCCGGTTCTGGGTGAACTATATTACCATTTATATCTATAGCATGAGCCGACTGGTTTTCAGATGCAACCCAAAACTTCGAGAGGCCCAGATCAGGATCTATGTACTTGAGATAATTCAAGTTTGCTTGAATACTTTCCGTCCCCAACGCGAGTGACCAGAGCTGTTCACCCGCCGCCTCGCACGACTCGCGAGCATTCTCTAAGGGGCGCGCGTCTAGTAGCAAAACGCCAGAGTTGGATACGGGACTAGCAGCGCCTGAAGTTGAAGTTAGACGAGAAAGACTGGAGTATTTGGCCCGTAGGATACGACTTACCCTGCAGATCATTATCAATCAGTAACGTGAGACTCGAGTTTAGAGTCTGTGGAGAGGAGACCGCTACAGCTCCAGCAGCGAGGACCGCAAGTGATAATCCCAACAACATCGCGAAAACAGTCAAGTCTCTAAGGAACTATATAAAATCCCACGCAAGTTAAGTCTCGTCTAGATACAAAAAAAAACAAAAAAAAAAACAATGTTTATTCGACGCAGCGCGGTTTGGAAGTAAATAATACTACCTATATCCACCGGAACCCGGAATCATCACGTACCGCCTCCTCGGCCCATTGTGTACCTAGGTATATTAGCCCAGGTATATGCTCCCAAAGCGAGCTAGGTAAGGTAGGATGGGGAAACGTGGATGTGGACATCGCATGAGAATCATGTATCCCAACATCCCAAACGAGTCTAGAGTCGATTGTCAAAGTCGCAGTCCAAGTCTTAGGCTGAATCAAAAGCAGAAGCCGCTCCGGCCATCGCAGTACGTGGAACCGAGCCTCCCGCTTCTACAGACATAGATAAGAAAGAATATATATGCCCGAGTCATCTGAGGTGAGGTTATATTACGCTATAGTTTATGCAACGATAAACAATAAACGGATAGCGAAGAATCAGAACAGCGACCTAGGTTGATACAAAAACACTTTTCCATTCGCTACTTGGGGTATAATATGCGCCAACCATAATAAAACAAAAGCGTAGCAATATGTATACATCAATATACGTATCTCATACGTCCTCCCTATTCCTCCGAGACCCATCCTCCCTCATACCCTGGGGATGCCAGCCCGACGCGTCCAACAGACCATACTCGTCCTCGTAATTCGACGTCAACGTCGACCCGGTATAAGTCATGGCACGGCTCGCCCGGCGGCCGTGTCCACCAACTGTCCCGTTTAAATTCGCCCCGCTCGGTCTCCTGGTCTCGTCGGAGAATTGGCTGTGGGTAGGTTTGCGCACGAAGGACGGCCAGGTCTCTTCCTTGCTGTTGATGGGACGGGTCCAGCCAGTCCAGTCCTTGACTTGTGCGTATGCGAGTTTCCAGAGAGGGCCGAGGGTGGCTACGCAGGCGCAGATAAGGCCCGTGTTGATCTCGAGTATGCTCAAGGCGAAGCTGACGCCCGCCCACCACGTTCGATCGTCGGTTCCGACCACTAAGAAACAACAGAGTCAGCCAGCTTTCGCCAGAGACGGCGTCCATCAGAAGGATGTCGGCTGTTAAAGGTATCCCAGTCGGGTTTTTGACTAGAGATAGGGGGTATAGTATGAGGGATCAAAATACGTACAGTCATACGTAGCGATGCCCCAACGGGTGACAGCGACAGCCCAGGCACTATAATCCCGCGTGTCAGTAAGATAAGAAGATAGTACAGAGAGCATACTTACGCGAAGCCGCTACTTAGGACAAGGCTCAGCCCGACCTTCTGCGACTTCGTCGCGACTTGTAACTTCCAAATCATGGTAAGGGGTAAGATGGCGATGATCAGATCGCTGGCCATATTGCAGACGCCATAAAATATAGCCGTCGCAACACTGTTAATGCAATGTCCCGGCAGACTCGGTTCCCACTTCTTCCGAATAGGATGGCAGCCGAGGAACTCGGTCATCAGGTTGCAGAACAAGTAGCCTATGCAGAAGAACAGCGTGGTATAACAGGCCCATCTGAACCTGGTGTACACGCCGAAGAGCTGGAGGTACAGCAGGATAAGGGCGCTCTTGAAGCTCATCAGGCCGAGGACGTAGAACTCGGACGAGATGCCGACCCAGAGATAGTACCGCGAGTTGAGCTCCTCGTCGTACTGCCACGCGTGCAGGCCCATGCCGTTATACGTCGCGACGGCCATGAGCACAGCGTGAGCAACGCAGACGAGCATGCCGAGCGCCACGATATCTATAATATCTAGATTAGCGATCGGATACCGTCACCGACTATGCTAGGCAGGCAAACGACGTACAGTCATCAATCGTATACTTCCTAGCCCTTATGAGATACGTCCGGGTATAAAACCTCAACGCGACAAAGGCGAATGTGAAGAATGGCATGATCACCGCAGCGCGCCATATGTGCACGCCATTCTCAGCGGGTAGGTGATCGGGCGGTTTCCCGTGGAAATTCCCCGTGGGAGATGCGCGCTCGATGAGCCACTCGAGAGAAGGCATATCAGGACCACTTCGACTTATTCGACTTTATACATACATGAGAGAGAGGGAGCCCCAGGGGAAGGTAAGTAGGTGAATAAGCTTTCAGCCCTACCTGGCCTACTTTATTTTACGATGCCAAGACGGTAGATAGATGCGTGACGATAGATTCGAATAGGTACCTACTTGATCCGAGATGTGAGGGAAGAAAAAAAAAGAAAAAAAAGAAAAAAGAAAAGAAATGGAAAAGAAATGGGTGGATTTCGAGTTATCTTCGGTCGAGTCGTCGGCCACTTTACAAAGACTTTACAAAGACTTTATAAGGAATCCCAAGGACTCGTAAAGAATTCGTAATGGGGACTTGGCTTTACGCAGGCGTGTACAAGGCGTGTGTTTCCGATTAACTCCAGATGGAGGTTTACTATGAATCTTATGGGCTTGCTATGGCTGCCGTGGTAGGCGTATGGGAGACAGCCATCGGGAATCGGGATGCAAGCCCATTCATCCCGATATCCTTACCCATCTTCTTCTTCACTTATATATATATATATATACCTATAGGCATATAGGTATATAGGTAGGTATATATGCCTAGAAGTAGCCCGGTAGACTGGGCGAAAGCTGGGTGGTTTCGCCTATCACCTTGTTATAAATGTGACCGTCTCCGGGATCCTCCTCTTCGATCGCAAGGAACAATTGCAAGGGAGGCGCATCTTTGAAAAAAGGAAGAAAAAAAAGAGACCGCAGGACGGGCTAGACGGGTGGATGGCGAAAAGGAATGTATCCCTTGGAGATGCTACACTGCTGCCACTTTGCTGCTACTCTGCTGCTGCGTGATGTCATTAGTGCTTACATGCCATACTAAGGCTGGAACATCGGACAGGGCTTGCATAGCGTTAGTGTACCTATATATACAGGTATACATTAGACATGTTTGGTGGCTTTGGTGTATCGATCGCTGGGAGATATGGCGATCTTGGGCTGGACAATCCATTCGGTGTGTGGTTATTGTATTAGACAAGATAATGAACAAAAAAAAAACAGAAATTATGCAACGAACATTTATTTGATATAGGATAGCTAAAAATAGCGATTCAGCAAGGCTGGAACAAACTATCAATTAGTACCTACATACGCTGTAACGTACCAAGGCATCTCTGGGTAGCACTCAGGGGGGGTTGTACCTCCAGCACTAGGTTAGGTTAGGTACTGGGCCTCTTTTACCTTTGTATCGTATAATCGATGATTAATAAACGAAAGTTAGTACTACGGAAGCCTATAGTTACAAATTGCTTTGAATCAAAAAAATGTTTCTTATTTTCATCTCACTTAAAAATCATCCTAAAGCTTATGGAGAAGTACATACCTCATCGCATTCGTAATCGCCTAAGTTACCTAGGCGCTATATAAAAAAAAAAAACACACACACACACATAACCACAAACGACTTACCCGCTTCCCGATCGTACCACCTACCTACCTCACAACCACAACCACGCACCTCGGAATTTCATTAGTAGCGAAGGGAGGCACGTATGACAATCCAAACGCCTTCCCGTCGACAAAAGCACGATCAATTGCATGCACATGCGTACCTAAGTATTGTACCTAACCGTTAGATAGATACCGAGATACTTACCTAACCACTAGTATAACCGTACGTGATGGCCCCTGCGTCTGCCATCTCCGCATTTAGCTCGAGGCCTAGAGGTAGGTACCATCACACTGCACCACCCTAGCGGGCTGAGCGGGACCACGCGGGATCGAGCGGGTGGCTAAGGCTAGCTATGCACAATTTGCCGATTAAGGGGACCGTGCCCCCTTAGGCGTCCTTTTTACTTTATTTCTTTTTAACTACTTTATTTTTTTATTCTTCTTTTTAGTGACCACCTACCTACCTACCTTACCACTTGCTGGACAGGCAGACTGTGACCTGTCCCAGAACCTTGGAATCCCCAGCGAGAAGATCGCTTCCTTACCTTCGGTAGGTAGCTCACGATGCCCATTAGGAAGCAAGTGTACTTCTATAGACTACCTACACAGGGTGAGCTTCCATTACCACCAGCCAATAGGTAATAGAAGCGCAAGAAAGGAGAAAGCAAAATCAAAGTAACCATAGATCACAAAGTCGCACATAGGATGCCTTCAAGTCGCAATAATATTCGAACATCAACAATCCAGTACGAACTGCATATCTGCTCTCGGTACGATACAATAAACTCTCCAATAACGCCCCCTTTAATACATTGCCGCCGCCTTCCTTTTTGAGACCATGCTACATCCGAATCGTAAACCCCTTTTTACAGCGCTGTGATTTTTATGCAAAACAAAATTGCGTCCCACAGGGAAATATATAGATACCTAGTTAGCCAGCTACGCTACTTCAAATTCTAAGCCCGCCGTAGAGGCAGCGTCGAGCGAGCAGGAGGCATGGGTTCAAAAACCCATGCCTCCCCGCTATAATCTTTCTTCGAAGTGAACTTCGCCTCGAACGGCCGATACATGTGCGGTATGAGCTGCGGCTGCGAACTGTACGGAACTAGTTTCTTCGGCTTAGGCTTGGCTACCACTCCGCTAGCTGACCCGCCTCCGGAATTCTTCTTCTTCTGTTCTTTGATAATCTCGCGAAGCTCCTGGTCATCGCTCGCGATTTGGGCCTTCAAGAAACTGAGGTCCATTGGGTCTTGGGTGGCGTTCAGCTGCTCCATCACAGGTACCCTGGGTGTATACGGGATATTATCCAGTTCTGGAGCACGCTCCTTCGGGACAATATTGGGGTCGAGCTTTGCTTGATCCCCCTTCTCGAGTAGTTTTAGAATGTCGAGACTTTCGCCGGGTGGTATGGGCGTTGGATGGCTAGGTGTCACACAGTCCATATCAACCTCTTTACGAAGAACGTGATCAATGTCAATAGCAGAGAAATAAGCGCACGCCTGTGGGAGGTCGTTTATGCCAACCTGCTGAGCAAACATCGCTCTGGTCCAGAGGTTAGAGACTTGAAGAGCCATGGCCGCTCGATATTTATCTTCATCCTTGACAAGGTAACGTATTTCGTCGTGTACGCTAATGGCGAGACGAGCCGCAATGTTGAAGCGTCGAGTCAAATAGTCCATTGATACGATCAGAAGGTGAAGGTAATCCACACCCGACGATTGAATTGCCCAGTTGATACGAGACGTAAGGTAAGCTCCCTTGCTAATATATCTACTCAACAGCGCTTCAGTGATACCAGCTCCGAGAACCGGAGTTCGTGGACGTTCTTGTTCTGCAAATTCTTCAAGCTTGTTGAAGACGAATGACTCCGTTCCGCCTCTCCAGAAAGGTCGCCTGTGAAGCGTTTTCTTGGTTGTCTTGGTGCCTTTTGTTGTGGTGTACAATTTTCCAGCGATTTCCAGCGCTTCCTGCTCCGAGACATTAGGGTTGAATTGTCTGAGTAAACTGGCGGCAAACTTAAGTCCTGCTCCGTATATCCGGCCATAGTTGAACACTTTGGCATTATTACGCGTTATCCCTAAGATAGAAGCGGTGCGGGAGTGGAGATCAGTTCCTGCAGCTTTGGTGCCTTCTAGAGTCATGAAACCAATTGCATTACCACCGTGGAGCTTAAAGGTGGCGTCTCCTATGACACTGGCGATCCAGAGTTCCTCGGAATCGACATCCGCGCCAACAAAGCAATAGCCCGGTGGTGCTTTGACCATTGCTTTCAATTCGGATCCGACCCTGTTTTTCTTCGCATTGCTTGCAGTTAACCATGTATTCTCGACTGCTCTTCTTGTGATAGTGCCCATAGGGATAATTTGAGGAAGTATATATCCAAGGTCATTAGCGTCCTTTTCGACGACGCTGTCCTCATTCTCAACTTTATCCTTCTCGTAAACTACCATTTGAGACGTAATTCTTTTCTGGGCACTAATCCAATAAGAACAGGACGCGTTCATATCGAGTGCCTCCTTCGCCAATGGGTATTCCGATGACAGAGTACCGTTGTCGAAATACGAAAGATAGCCTTTGGCTAGCGGGTTGACGCAGCGCGTAGAGCCACCATCCTTGTGAGGAAGTTTAAAATATACTCCAGACAAGTCATTCTTTAGAGTCTCATTAGTTTCGTCGGAGAAGTCACATCTGACAAGCTGCGTCGAATTGTATTTCGACATGTCTGAAAGCGGTACTTTAAAGGTCCATCCATACTTGTCAGACCAGACTAAGGGGTAACCGTCCCACGCAAGTCGGAGTAGAAGCGGCGCAATTCGAGTCCTCACTGTAAGGCTCATTTCCGCATCAATCTTCTTGAATAGGTCTTTATACCATTTAGGCATTCCAGGTTTCTTCTGGCGAGCAACGGGCCTCGGAGGATCGCCCTTTTTGTTTCCCTTGGTCATTTTGATTTCTTGGCCAGACCAGTCCAACTGCTTCAGCCAAGGGTCATTCCCCCATTTGTTTTCATCGTCCTTGACTTCTACTGCCTTTTCCGCAAGAGAAGCCAGTCGTTCTTGGACGCTATCGGATAGTCTATGAAAGGTGGCTTCCGCATTGTTGATGTATGCTTCCCAGGACCTATTGACGGGGAGGATGACTGAGGACAGGTGCCGTAATGCGGCAAAACTCACAGGATGGGGACAGACAGTGAGGAAGTTGGGGAATATGATCTTATATACCCTGTGGGTGACAGCAACATCCGCCGCGCAGTAATCCATTAACTCATCCAGCTTTTCACAAACACCCGCCCGGTCTAATTCTCCAAACTGGTCTCGAACTGCTTTGTCGATGGCAACATTTAAATGGAACTTGGCAACATCGCGAAGAGAATTGATCGAGCTTCTCTCAACCCAAAGTTCCTCTTCATCCTCACGGGTGTTGGCTAATAGTTCTACCAGCTCGGCGTTGTCCGTCTCTTTGGAAATTCTATCCCGTAGCTCCTTACTTTTTTGATGCTTCATCCATGTTGGCCGCTGCTGTGAGCACATGCCATTGACCGCGACATGCAATGACATCGTATCGAGAAATGAGTTCCTCGACTGTTTCAAATCGTATTCTTCGAGTATCCGGGCTCGATCGTACCCAATATTATGACCGACTATAATGCGGTCCTTGTTCGGATCGCCTAATGGAATTAGATGGCGGTCCGACTCGGATTTCTCAAGTAGCCAAGGCGATAGCCAAGCATACCAGGCTGTCGGGCTCATTGCGCATGCCATGACAGCAAACGAGCTTTCCTTCCACAAGACTTCGACATCAAAACACAGCATATTGGAATCTGGAAACTCGACCTTTTCCACCCGACCGTCAGGGTTGTCGGGATCGTGTGGGTCGGGTGGAGAATATTTTGTCCAGCCGCTCTGCATCAGCCAGTGTTTCGGTCGTTGGGGTGCATTCTTCTGTGCGAATTCCTTTGCCATTGAAAGAAAAGGTTCAGCACAGTCCACGCCGAGCCTATGGAAGTGCTCGTCCAGAGTTGAACCTTGAAGTTCAGGTACATCAAAGACAATTGGCTCGGTATTGTCGGTATTCTTTCCAAGGAGATCATGGCGAGTTAAGTGATCTCTAGCCAGTTCAACAAGCTCCGGTGGTGCTAGACTGTTGCCATTTGGGAAAATTTGGTCGTAGATACGAGCACTGACTTGCTGTACGCCAATTTCGTTGATTCGAGCCTCAGAAGGAACTATGAGATTGTTTAGAGATCTATCGCACATTGTTTCAACTAAATAAAGAATAGAATAAGAAAGAAAGAAAAAAGATATATGACTAACTGGCGGGATTCTCGAGGGGTGTTGTTTGCGTTGTTTGTAAAAGAGGATCGCGGGGAGCTTGAAAAGCTTGAAAAGCTTGGGCTGCTGCGGTGGTTTCCCGCCTCATATGGAACAAGATTGGGGATAGACGTGGTCGACATGGGTAGTTATGCACCCGATTGGCAAGCCGCACGAAGCTCGAAGTCGATGCGCTTCTTATGCGACCCTTCGCGGGATGAAGCATCGCTACCGTTTATTGAGGATCATTTCGATTTGGTAGGTTCCTGAATGAGTTTTGAAGACTGCGAATCATGACGAGGATAATTCTGATAGCGCTGAAGATTTGATAAGCTGCTAATAATTTTTAGCGCTTATAATTTAGTGTATGCACCAAGTGGGCCCCTGGTGTGACGAATTACCGTCTTTACGTATCTTGGTATTGTACGAAGTACTGTACTCCTAGGTCCGATCTCCCCGATCGACATTCTTCTTCTCTATTGCTGCATCCGACGCTTTGGCAAATATATTGACGAATATCATGAAAAATTGGTTTAATACCGTCTAAATCATCCGGTATACGCTTGATGCATACTTGAGGGTCTAGGTCGCTAACTATGTATTTTGTTTGCACCCATCAAGATCTTGCTCTACCGTATCTTTGTAACTCCAAACCAATCTGGACGATTGACAAGAGGTACAACAGAACCTATCACGCGTGGAACGTCTGCTCGTGTCTCCCATATGTAAGTCTGCACCGTCAAGTTACGGGAAATAACGGGAACTACTTTACTAGGTTAAAGACTATTTAAACTCCGTATACCTTTGGTAATCTCTGCATCTAATAAAAGCCGGTAAATGCAACTCGGTAGGATGTACGTACTTCATATCCCCCCCTCCCCCCTATTTATGAAAAGGGGTTCCAATATGGTAGCCGTAAAAAGTATACAAAGTTATCGACTACGTGACCTAGATGCTAGATGCATTTTAGCTAAGGTGGTGTAGTTATAATATAAGTCACAAGATGTCGATTAAGTACTAGCATAGGAAATCTCAGACGTTCTATTACGCATTAAGGGGCCACGACAGAGGATAGCTGCATTTATCTGGCGTGTGAGAACGAAGCTAACTGATTAGAGGTGTGTACTACGCAATGCATTTGGTCAACGACGAAGTCTTTCAGAATGGTAGAGATGGTCCACTAAATAGATCTGAGAAGGGTTCTCAGTATCGAATCGGAAGAAATCAAGCATAGCAATGACTCTAAGCTGAAGAATTACTACCCTTTCACACCCAAACCCAAGTTGGTATATCATAGTCCAGCTCCCCACAGGATCGCAGAAGGTAGTAGAAGCTTCAGGGTAACCCGATGCCGTGAGGGACCCGGTTCCAAGTTTCCTGCCACGAGTTGGTTAGTTTATGGAGAACAGCAATCCAATAGATTCCTTCTTTTTAAGATTGTCTCTGAGTTGTCACGGTCGTATAATGATAAGATCGTGTGACTTACTCATAATATTCTTCCAAATCCTCATAGGTTTGCTCGCAATATAAAATGCCTGCTAATTCGTCGTTTTGAGAAATCTAGAAGCTATCAATCGTGAGATTCTCTCCTAAGACCGCAAAATCTCAACTATAAATACTAGGTACGATAACCCAGTTTAAACGTCTCGCTCTGAGACATTTTTTCTAGGCGCGTGCTGCGGTAAATCAAGTTGGTGGTAGAAGGACAGGCCTCCAACAGTTCGGTAGCTGGTAGTTGGTAGCTACCCAATCTAAAAGACCTCGACCCGTTGGGGATGACGAATCCAGTTTCGCATGACGAAACCACGAGCATATCAAACATACTCTGCTCCCATCACCTCGCTGAATCAAGGTGAATCATAGTTGGTGTCGCCCGCAGCACGATATACAACGTGTGGCCACGCATTATAATAAGACAAATCCCACGAGCTCGCGTAATAGACCTTTGCGACCACACACGCACATGGGTCTGATACCTGGGTAATTTTCCTGAGAACGCTTGGCCGAAAGGTCTCGGACCAATTTCCTCACCCGCCGGAGCTGACCGTGGTGTTCGGGTCTTAGGTCAAGACATCACTGATTATTTGCCTTCCGTTCCGAAACTTTATCTTACGAGAAAGCGGAAAACGAAATTCAATAGCAAACTTCGTTCTTCTGGCGTTTATCCCGAGTCCACACCTTCCCTTTTTCCCTCCCCGGTTCCCCTCATATAGTTTCATCCGCATGAGAGGAGGTACGGTACGCGCGCACATACGTAGCACGATACTAGACAACGTTTCGCTTATCCTACCCTCACTCCAAGAGAAGGTGGAGAGAGCTTCATTTAAATATCGACGACATCGACAAAAGCTTAGGTTCCTGAGACGATCGCGAATCCAGAAAAGCGGATAAGGTAGCTTGTGTGTAGAGGACCCCCTGTATGCCAGGTACTAGTCCAACTCGTGATACTAGTACGGGATGGTCGCACCAAGTGGTGTAGACTCAAGAAGGGAAAGGAGAGAGAGGGAGAAGTGTACATCGTTCCCGCCGTATGGCCTAACACAGAGGAGTAGGAGGCAACAAAGGGAATAGTGCGTAGTATCGGCAGTTGAGAGAATTAGATAGCCGCGTACTACAGAGATCTCTCAACCACACTTTCACATAAGTCTCAACTCTTTCCGAGACCGTCTATTGAGACTTAATGCATGAACGGAGTCCGACAAGGCTTAGCAATACGAGTCAACTTGATAGCCGCACCAGTTTCCAAACATAGTGGAATCTATTCGGGGTCAGGGACAGGTCTTCCATGGATCGTATGTATATAAGTATGAACCATCGGACCCGTCCTTGATAGCCTAGTACCCGATTATCAGACGGCAAGTTCCGCTATCACAGCTAGTAATCATCATTATCCAGGACAGAAAGGCCTCATGGATCCGAATGTACTACCGAGAGCTCTAGGGCATAACGCGGACGAACACACATCTCTGGGCTATAGCAGAAGGGACAGATTTGAAAACACGATTTGGGAGGACAACGTACCAGCATCACATATACACGACGTAGATGACAAAACCCTATCGCCTAGCTTGAGGAAGGATGATTCCCAAAACCAATCAAGCCTCGACAGCGACCTAGAGAAGGTAAACAAGGAGAGTCCAAGGGCACATATCTTCCTAGGCAAACCTATGTCGGTTATTCACGAGTTGGTTTTTTTCATCATTGTATCGACAGCCAACTTCACACCGCGTAAGTCAGCTCCTCAAGTCTCGTCGTATGCTAAGTTGCCTGTAAGTCATCTGACTAAGATCGAATAGACTCCGGGTTCCATCAAGCCCTCTGTATTCTTCGTCTTATAGGTTCTGATCTGGGCGCTACAAATCCGGGACAATTAGTGTGGCTTATCGCCGGGTACGGCCTGACGGGGACGTTCATACTACTGGCCGGCCGCCTTGGAGACATGTACGGGCACAAGCTTATATTCCTCCTCGGTAATATGTGGTTCGCATTGTTCTCGCTTGTCGCTGGTTTGGCCATCTATGCGCCCCGACCCTATGCCGTCTTCCTTTTTGCACGTATCATGCAAGGCCTCGGCCCGGCACTAATAGTCCCAAACGCTGTGGCGTTATTGGGCGTCACATACGTACCCGGGCAACGAAAGGCTATGCTGTTCGCCATCTTTGGGGCTATGGCACCAGCTTCTGCTATCATATCGCCTGCATTTACAAGCCTACTGGCGCTGGCGTGGTGGCCTTATGCCTTTTTTGCCTTGTCCCTCCTGCTGATCTTCACCACTCTCGCCGGTGCGTTCGCCATACCCAGCGAGTTATCACCGGAAAAAATCAAAGCGCCATCAAAGGGATTGAAGGCATTATGTTCCGAGTTGGATGTCCTCGGTGCTCTAACAGGGGTGAGTGGACTTATTCTCATCAGTGTTTCCTGGAACCAAGCGTCCGTCAAGGGTTGGCAAAACCTATACGTTCCCGGGCTTCTACTTGTTGGGGTCTTGCTGTGCGTCGGGTTTGTCTTTGTCGAGAAGCATGCTCGTAAGCCTTTGATACCACTCGAGGCCGTCAATTCAGGGGTTCTTTTCATCCTCGGCGCCGTTTTTTGTGGCTGGGGCTGCTTTGGGATCTATATCTATTACATTTGGGGGTTCTACGAAGTGTTACGAGGCGCCTCGCCTCTCCTAGCCACGGCAATGCACAGTCCGATTTTAGTCAGTGGCATCGCAGCAGCCATCACCACGGGTATGATTATTCACCGCGTAGGACCAGCAGTTGTGATGGCCCTCGCGTTATTAGCCTTTACCATCGGTACTACCCTCATAGCAACAGCTCCTATTAACCAAACCTATTGGGCACAGACTTTCCTTTGCAATCTCATTATTACCTGGGGCATGGATTTGAGCTTCCCGGCAGCGACGCTCATGCTTTCAGATTTGGTATCTAGCGAGCACCAAGGCATTGCAGCTAGCTTAGTTACCACGGTGGTGAACTATAGCGGAGCACTTGCGCTGGGCGTAGCCGGAACCGTCGAGCTTCACGTAAATAATGGTGGAATGACCCCTCACGATATCTTGAAGGGGTATAGGGGAGCTTGGTAGTGAGTAAATCAGAATCTTTCCACACACACCTGCGGCGGGGCGGGGGGGGGGGGGGGGGGGGGGGGGGGGGGGGGGGGGGGGGGGGGGGGGGGGGGGGGGGGGGGTGGGGGGGGGTGGT